>ML255344.1:4654-15494 GCA_005239495.1 Nicotiana undulata
TTTTTTTTCTTTCTAATCCTTCCCCCCCCCCCCCCCCCCCCCCCTAAAAAATGAATCTTAGTTATAACTTATTTACAATTTTTATACCACATTCATAGAAAAAAAATATATAACTACTTTAGCATACTACTTGTTACTCCCAAACACACACACAAGTAAACATGGTTGTGCAAGTAATAAAATGATAAGTCTGAGTGTCGAACCCACATATACTTGTGTCAACTACCTACTAAATTTACCAAGATTATTATTCAGTCAAGCCAAAATTAAGTATAAGAATGTTATTATACTAAACTATAATTCTAAGTAGTAACTAAACTATCAAGTAGCAAAATAATTGTGGTGTATTCAGTAGAGACAAATATTCTAGGGTTGTGATCGGTTCACTAATCCTATTGAGTTGTAGTTAACTCTCCCTTTCATAAATTCACTCATGGTTGCTAATCAATCGAACAATTACTCTCATAACCTTCTCCCAAAGTACTACTCTCCTATTCAGAATAGATTAACGCATATATTCCTATGAATTCAATCTATCAAGAGCGCATTTAGATTACAATATTTAATTAAGCACGGTGACTAGGTATATTCCTATCCTAACCACAAATCCACCCCCTTAAGAGTTAAGATCGTGCTCTCTTCAATTCTTCTCTAATCTAAACATGGCTTTCCCAAGCATAGCATAGATAGTATATAGAACCTAACTACTGGCCAGACAATTAATCAATTAATTACAGAATTAAAGAAAAAACCATATATTAGTGAATTGTAATCAAGGTTAAGTCAACGTTAAACAACAATATTCATGGCTAAATCACAACCCAAGAACTATGAGTTTTAGCCACTCATGATAGTATCAAACAATTTCGTAAGTGTTGGATAATTGAAAATACTAAGAAAAAATGAAGAAAACTGAGATCTCTTCGCTCCCAGATGTTTCTCGTGCGTATTCCCTCTTGAAAGTGGCGTCTCCCCCTCACAAAATTGAGTTTAAAGACTATTTACATGGGGTGAAATAATATAAGCCCACTTTGAAACAACCTTTTTAGGTTAGCTCGTTCACTCTCTCATGCGCACGTGAGAGTGAACAAGCAAAGTTCTTCTCTTGTTCGTTTTCTTCTAGGTCTCTTTTGCATTTCCATGCCTTTTTGCTATACTTTGTTTTTTTCTCAAGCTTTTCCTCAGTAGCTCGTTCACTCTCTCGTGTGCATGTGAGAGTGAACGAGAAACGTTCTTCTTTTGTCTTTTGGTCCTAAGTCAACTTCTTTTGATCACATTTCGTCCAACTTGCATCTGAATGATTCCTACACATAAAAATACGACAAATTAGCACAAATCATTATATTATACATTCAAAATCTACGAGACATGAGCACAATGCGATGCAATATACACAAACATATGTATACTACACTTAAACTCTTGCTTGTCCTCGAGCAACTTTCTACACTTCACAACAACACGCCCTTTTTAAACAACTCTCATAACTCACCATACCAAGAATATTTAAAATAGACTAAGCACAATAGTGAAATATCCTCACCTCAAGATTTGACTTACAAGCACCACCCATTTTTCACAACCTTCTTACTTACTCTAACATAAAGGTCAACGACATTACCTTTCCTTCATGAATCAAGTGCCCCCCACACAACAAAAGAGAGTAGTTCCACACACATAAAGTTCAAGAATAATTAGGAACTCAATATAGAAAGAATTCACTCACTCTCATAAACAACATTCATATGCCACAAAAGATGAACCATAGGGTTTCCCGTAGTGTACTACTCTACTAATCGAGCACATTCAGTCAAGGATCAATTAGGACTTTATGTGGTTGTAATGTAGGCTGCAGGACGCGTAGGATACATTTATATACGAGTGACTACACCTCCCTAAGCACTTTAATACATACACTTTAACATTTAAAACCCACACTTATGTCAACCAATAATTCCACCTTCACATCAATGTAAATTATCTCTATACTTCTTGTTGATACCCAATTTTTTCTCAAATCATTTTAAAATTTGCATATATGCCTTCAAAATCGCTTTTTATAATAACTGGCATTTCCCCATAATTTTACATATTTTATTAATTTCTTTTCCAATTTATTCAGTATTGTATCTCAATAATTATACATAAATTGTATTACAGATAATTTTCAAATATTTCCCAGCTCAATACAGTATTTTAATCCTATTGGGATTTAATTATTTCGTAAATTAGCCAATTTGGCATTATTTAGCTCTAATTATAGTGATTTTACAATTATGGTCCAATTAAATATTTTATACCATTTAAATCAATAATTTGGCATTTTATATTTTAATATTAGCTAATTACCCTAATTTCATTTTACTTAGCATTAATTTCATTTTATATAATCATTATCTATTTTATTAATTATTTTATCTAATTTTAATGGGTATTTAACAATTGGTCAGTTTTATTTTTAAATTATAGCCTAAATTGGACCTAATACCCCAACCCATCTTATTAAATCTGCCCCAAGTAACCCCGACCCAAACCAAATTCCTACCCGGACCAACCCCACGACCAATCTGAGCCGTTGATCAATTTAAATCAACAGCCCAGATTAGTGTTACCATAATTAAACCTAGGTGAATATCCCCTGACCCCTCATTCACTCGGTCTCTCATCTTTCTACTCTCTCTCTATCACTCTAACTCTCTAGAGACTTCCAGTCTCCTCTCTGCCTCTGATGAGGCCCTTCGTCTTCTCCGGCTACCTCTCCACCGGAGAACATGGAATCCTCACCACCCTCCTGCCTCCTATGGTTCCTTTACGACCTATGTTGCTATCCCTAAGGTATTCAAGAGATTTGAGTTCACTCTCCTACCCCCTGGGCCTGTGCTCACCATTCTCAGGCCACCTCCGGCCGTTCGAGTAAGATCTATGACTTTTGGGGTTTAAATCAGTAGCGTTTTGAGGTTTTCTTATCTTTCCGGGTTCTCTTTGAAACCCTAACTCTTAAAACTCTCCGATTCTTTAGATCTATGATAAATCTGTGTATTTTTTGAGCTATTTGTTTTTTTCCTCAAAGATTCTCTGATTTTCTCTAAAATGACTCTTCGTTTTCAAACTAGGGGTTCATGACCCCGTTTCAAACGATTTTTTATGACTTCTCAGTATGATCCTAGGGTCTCTACTATGTTTTAACGATTTATTTAAGTTTTTCTATCTTATCTGGATTGTTGCGTTGAAATCCCTAATTTTAGACCTAAACCCCAAGTCCCCGACTTTGTCTGTGATAATGTTTGCATATGTGTTTGCATTTCATGAACATTATGATGTTTTACCCTATGTTGTTCATCTATGCCTCTGATTTTTCTTTGCTTAAATTACTGTTTACCCTATAAATTCATGTGAATCCCTAATTTCATATGTCTTCACTACTAGGGTCCCTGACTTATTCATTTGCTTATATTATGTCCATTCGTTCATGCATAGATGTTTATAGTAATCAGTATTATTATCTATTATTTGAATCCCTCATTCCTTGTGATTTGAAAACCTTGTTGATTTTCTATGGGACACTTTCACTAATTTTCGACCTTAGTTTATTTCTTACGTTGTTACATTATTAATTTGTTGTTAATTGATTCCTATTCTCTTAATTAGAATCTGGTGAACCTAGCCTCTATTGTATGCTTGTACTGAGTTGAAATTGTTTCCTTATATGTTATATGCATGTCACATATGAGAACTTTCCTTATTTGCTATTTGCCTACTAACCGTTTGAACTTAACCCCTTTAATTAAGGGATACTTATGCTGATTTTACACTATTTTGAATATTCCTCTAAGCTACATATGGTACCTTTCCTTATTTGCTGTCTGATAACACTGTTTGAGCTTGATTCCTTCAATTAAGGGACACCTATACTAATTGTGTACTGATTGATACTCAGTTCCTTAATTACCGGTTAATTTTGATCCCCACCTTATTTGCTGCTTGTCTTCAAAACGATATATATACATGGTCTTCTCTCATTAAAAGACACGAAGATATACCTTGTTCCACTCTCTTTTACTCACACACACATGCTAAAACTCCTCTCTTGATTGCTTGATGTTACTAGTCGGCTGGAAGCCAAGACTAGTTATTCTACTTGCTTACTTCTTACTCTGTATTTGCTATCTTCAACTGGTATGTTTCCAATTTATATTTAAAGTCTCCAAAACAATATGTGTCTCTGGGTACTACGATTCATCTTGTTTCTGATCTTCTTTTACTTATGGTTTTGTTGTCCTACTTGCAACTAATTTGGTATACTCTGTTGTTTAGTTCTTAGTACCCCTCCCATTTAGCCTCAACATGTGTACTCCCTCTTGTGTGTTTCAATGTCAACCTACTTATGTCTTCTGTGATCCCTAGTGTACTACAATTGCATTGTATATTACCCAGTCTCCATGTAATCTTGAACACATGCTGTTTCCTAAACCTATGCGTAATTATGTACTACCCTCTCCCAGTACTCCCTCGAATCTGATTATGTTTAGATCTTGGCATGAATTCTTGGTGACCAATTGTGTTTGTGACTGTTCAGACTCAATACTAGTCTGTGACACTCTGAAAAACCTCTAAATTCTAATATGTATCCTAATCTATTTCTATGTATCCCCAATTGCCACTATCCCTGAGTGAAATCTATGTTTGAATGTGCTGGACCTGTTCGAGTTGTTTGCTTCTTTTCCAAAGATGTTTACATTATATTCAAGTTGTTTCATTATTGATCAAAACCTTTTTCAGAAAATTTCTTTACTTAGTGAATCAATCCAGTACTGCTTTTTGTCATAACCTTTTTCAAACCTCTCTCATGCACTTCACTTTATTCCTAGACTCTTAAGTTCTGCCCCCTCAGTGTGAGCACTTCTTTGGGACCCCTGATCTCTCTCTAAACTCTGACACACTGAGGCAGGTACTTCCACACTACACATGTTCAATTCTCTTTTACTAAGTCTGGGTGTGAGCATTGCCCGGGAGTGTAACGACCTAACCGGTCGTTTTGAGCTCTAGCGTGTCGTTCAGCGGTTGGAAGTCATGAACAACTTCATTTCAGGTATTATGACTTGTGCGTATTGTCGGAGTTGAGATTCAGGAAGTTCGGAGTCAAATTGGAAAGAAAATTCTCATTTCGGAAGCCTTAAGTTGAAGAAATTGACTAAGACTGGAATTTGGAGTAAGCGACCTCAGAATCAGGATTGGAAGGTTCCAGCAGGTTTGTATGATGATTTTGGACTTGGGCGTATATCCGGATCGAGTTTTGGATAACCCGGGAGCATTTCGGTGTATATTGTGGAAGTCAGCATTTTTGAAGAAATTTCCTAAGTTTGGCTTGAAGGCATTTCAGTGTTATAGATGTCCGTTTGGGATTCCGAGTCTGGGAATAGCTCCGTATGGTGATTCTGGAGTTTGGAGCGTGATCGGAAGTGAATTCGGATGTCCGTAGGTTATTTTGAAGTCATTTGGCTAAAGATAGAAATTTGAAGGATTTGAAAAATCCGACCGGAAGTGGAAATTTTAATATCGGGGTCGGAATGAGATTCCGGAAGTTGGAGCAAGTCCGTAATGTCGAATATGACTTATGTGCAAAATTTGGGGTCAATCAGACGTGATTTGATAGGTTTCGGCATCAAATGTAGAAGTTTAAAATTTCAAAGTTCATAAAGTTTAGATTGGAGTACGATTTGTGGTTTCGGCATTGTTTGATGTGATTTGAGACCTCGAGCAAGTCCGTGGGGTGTTATGGGACTGAGTCGTGTGATTGGACGGGGTCTCGGGGGCCTCGGGTGTGTTTCGGATCATTTCGGGATGTTTTGAGATGGCTGTTGCTGGTGTCTGGTGTTGTTCTTCGCGTTCGCGGGGACCCCTTCGTGTTCGCGAAGAAAGAATTTGGCATCAGGGACTTTGCTCTTCGCGTTCGCGAACAGTGCCTCGCATTCGCGAAAAAGAAAAATATCTGCTGTGCAGGTCTGACTTCGGAGGCTCATATCTCACAATCTATAAGGAATTTTGAGATGATGTAAAAATAAAAGTTGTAGTCCTTTGTAGCTAGTTTCTAGAAATGTAAACCATGTGTCATTTGGAGTTTCTTTCAAAAGGTTATGACTATTATACTAGAGGCTGTTTGAGAAGAGTAAATTGGGAACCTGGAATTTTTGTTCTATGCGTTCGCGGTGGTGTACCGCGTTTGCGAAGAGTAAATGGGGGAGCTGAAGTTTTTGTTCTATGCGTTCGCGGTGGTGTACCGCGTTTGCGAAGAGTAAATGGGGGAGCTGAAGTTTTTGTTCTATGCGTTCGCGGCTAGGTACCGCGTTCGCGATGAAGGATTTACCTGGGCATATTTAATTAAACCCTCCGCGACCTAAATCCTTTTTACACCATTTTTGTACGGACAAAGAGCTTTTGGGGACGATTTTGAAGAGGGAAATCGTTGTTCTTCATAGAGGTAAGTGTTTTGATCATTAAAAATCGATTATGGATGATTTTAGAATATAAAACCAGTGTAAATTCATGGGAAATCAGTAGAAAAATTGGGTTTTAGGGCTTGAGATTATGAGACCTTTAGGGGTCGATTTGAGGGGTCAAACGAACTCCGATTTTGGTGTTCTTTATATGTACGGACTTGTGAGAGGACAAAGAACACTTTTGTATAAACATTTCTGGGTTTCGGGGCCCGGGGGCCGGGTTTTATACCGAATTCGGATTTTTGAGCTAAATTCGATATTTTTCAATTGGAATTTATTCCTTAAGCATATATTTATGATAAAAATTTAAACTTGGTAGATTTGGAGACTTCAGAGGTTGATTCGAGAGGCAAGCGCATTGCGGAATAATTCCGGGCTAGTTTTGAGATAAGTAATGTCTTGAAATCCTGTCCTGAGGGTATGAAACCCCGGACTATGCACCCTTCACGGGTTTTGGAATACAAAGATTGAAACTTGGGAAATATATTCCCTACTTAGGCAACTATTGAGTTGCGAAACCGATTTTTAAGCCTTTGCTTAATTAGTATTTATATATTGTGATATGTTTTGGGCTGTAAGCCGTGTTTGGGGCCTAGTGCCGATCTGTTTACCCTTTGGGGGACTGTTTTACTGTGTTTCCTCACTTGATATGTTGTGAATTACACTCAGTCTTTTCCTGATAAATTGTTTTGACACTTAGAGTATTTTGATACTATTTATTGAAAAATGAAATGCTGTTTTGGGTCGAGAACCCGGTATGTTTATGGCCTAAGGGAAAATTGAGAGTGTCTGACTGAGTGAGGCTTTCAGGCCTATATTATGAGGAGGCTTCCAAGCCTTTTGAGAGAGGTGAAGAGGCTTCAAGGCCTTATGAGTGATGTGAGGAGGCTTCTAGGCCTAATGAGTGATGTGAGGAGGCTTCCAGGCCTTATGAGAGATGTGAGGAGGCTTCCAGGACTTATGAGAGAGGTGAGGAGGCTTCCAGGCCTTATGAGAGATGTGAGGAGGCTTCCAGGCCTTATGAGAGAGGTGAGAAGGCTTCCAGGCCTTATGTTATTATTGCGCTTGGGCTGTATGAGCCTCTCCGGAGTCTGTAACACATCCCCAGTAAGCGCAGGTACTGATTGAGTGATGATGATTGCCCGCGGGGAATACTGAGTGATGATTTATACTGAGTGATTGAGGGAATTCCTGAGGGCATCTGTTCCGAGAAATGAGTTTGGCTTGAGGGGTAGTTTCATGATGATTTTACTATGTTTTCGAACTATGATTTACTTCATTTCAAACTGAGTTTTATTGAGTATTTCACTGAGATATATCGATATTTACTTGTTCTCAAAGGTTTTCTGGAAACTGATTTCGAACTTATGAAATTGCTGAATACTACTTGGTGACTTGATGTTTTACTGGTTGTTGTGAAAGGGTGTATCTTTTTGTGTGCTTTATATTTCTTAGACTGTGATTTCTTTTCATTACTACTGAGTTGGCGTACTCATAAAGACTCCCTGTGCCTTTGTGCACAGATTTTGGTGACGGTCTGGAGCAGTAGCAATTTTTTCTTGTTCGTTAGCGGATTTCGCGGGACTTTGAGGTAGCTGTCCAGCGTTCACAACTTCTCAATTTCCCTTCCTTATTATGTTTTTATCAATTGATTCATAGACATATATTATAGCTTTTAGCAGAGTTAGGATTATTCATTCTTAGATGCTCATGACTATTGACTCTAGTTCTTGGGAGGTTTGTTTAGGCTAATATGGGAACGCTAAGACTTAATTATATTATTTGATGCTATGGTTGCATGCTCATTGTTGAATTGTGAACTCTTATAATTGAACAAAAGCGTAGTAAGGTGATGGTTGGCTAGCCTAGTTCCACGATAGGCGCCATCACGGCATGTTAGGATTTGGGGTCGTGACAAGTTGGTATCAGAGCTCTAGGTTGCATAGGACTCAACGGTCATGAGCAAGTTTAGTAGAGTCTTACGGATCGGTACAGAGACGTCTGTACTTATCTTCGAGAGGCTGCAGAACCCTTAGGAAACATTCCATATTCTTGAATTCTTATCGTGCGAATCTATTATTCAGCCAAAAGCGTAACTCTTGAATTCCTTTCATGTATTCGAATGCGCACGCGAGCGCTTGGTATCAGTTGTGCGTCGTCGGCTTGTGACTTCTATGGGTGAGATGTGATTGTTAGCATTTTAATAATGGGCCAGTCGGAAGGACTTGAGGCCGAATTTTGTCTGTGGCTTGAGTGCTGAGATTTCGTTTGTGTGAGCAATCGTATTTGGGGACTTATATGTCCGTTAGTGTCCTTATTGATGGAACTTTGTGACTAGATGACTACGTGGTGAGTGTGATTAACAGTTAGATGTATTCAGGTTGTTGGATGGTGACCAAAATGAATTGGAGGGAGATGTGGAGCGAACCATTGATTAATTGACTTCTGTATTGAGTTAGAATATGGATTTGAGTTATGAGTATTGAACGACCTCTTGTATAGTTTAGTTATGGAGTGAAGTGGGTTTTCCTGTTATTTTCTGAGTTCCTATGATGTCTTTTGGGTTGACCAATGCCCCAACAACGTTCATGTATTTGATTAGCGGTATATTCCAGCAGTAATTGCACTCCTTTGTTATTGTGTTCATGGATGTCATCCTGTTATACTCACGTAGGGATAGCATACTCGGCATTTGATGATGGTATCACAAGGATATAGGGAGGAGAAGCTTTGTGCGAAGTTCTCCAAGTGTGAATTTTTGGCTCAGTTCAGTAGCATTNGTTTTCGGAAGTGTATAGGGAGATATCATTTTGAGATTAAGCAGGTAGGGGTATCTCCTACGGATCGTCTTGAGGTGTGTGACCCTTATGTTTATCTGTAGCAAGTTCTTTTCTACCAGTAGATGATGTATGTTGTAATTTGAGTTTAGCTCGCTTGTGGGAGTTGGCATGATCATTACAATGGTGAATGCGAGATTTGCATACGGGTTGAGGGTTAGATGGCCTGGGTCGTATAAGCGTATGAAGGATTTAGTTGAATCCCGCCACAGTATGGTGGCAGTGATAATGCGTGGGCATCATGAGTTATAGTTTCTCTGGATCTTTGAATTTGAGCTAAGTGGGGGAGTCCGCTAACGATAAGTTGATTACACGATTATGTGTTGTATTGGTTTTGGTTCGAGGTATGTTGGAGAATCAGTTATGACCCACATAGGTGGAGTCTGGGAATGACTCGAGTGATGGAAATTCTTCGATACAGGTTGTAACGTACTTTACAGATAGTGGAATTCATTGAATGATGGATTTGTACTAGTAAGTGTAGAGTGTGCAATGTCTGAGTGTGCTTGTTACTTCAATGGTGTGGATTACTTTCCTAGTATGTGGATTGCAAGCGAGGTTAGGTCGTTCTGTTTACTTGGTTAGTGTAATTGAAATTGCGTAGAGCAAATGACGTTTGAGAATGGTTCAGAAGGATTCAAGGTTATATGTAGCGATCGAGGATCTTCAAGGTGTGAGAAGGGCTAGAACTGAGATTTACGGGGAAGGTGTCAAGGCTTGTGGTGTATTTGCATTATCATGGATTCTATCCATCAGTATCAGGAAAGTGAAGGTAATGACTTTAAGCTTGCAGGAAGTCTCTTTAGGGTAAGTATTTCTAATGTGGTGCTTTGGGGATATTTGAGAGAGTATTCAGCGGCTTATGAGCCTTAGACGGTATATTTTTATGCTCGGGTTTCATGCGGTGAGTCGGGATTGAGAATTGCGGTATTATGGCAAGAAGAAGTATCAATTCGAAGGTAAGTCAGGAGGAACTTGGATAAATAGGAAAGCTTGGTAGTAGGTCAGATCAGCATGATAAGGTATATGGTTAGTTCTTTAGGTGTTTATGAGGTACTGAGTTGTTACATGTATTTCTTAGCAATTTTCTTAGAATTTTATGGCATGCGTAGCTTGGTTGAGTTAGAAGGATTCAGTCCTGGCGGTTGGGTTTTGTACAAATGTGATTCGGGAGTTCTTGATGATTTCCACCATGGTTAGAGATGTATATTTTCTACTGGCGTGAGGGCCATGTGATGTCTAGTGATTTTGCTTCTAAATGGGATAAATGGGAAGTTATTGGCTAGTTGGGTACGTAGTTGTTTGTTGCTAGGAAGGGAGCATGAAGTTCTCACATTTATCATAGGATGCATGGCGTATGCGGTATTTTGTGTATAGTGGAGAGTGGCATATGTGAGGTCACGGTTCAGTTTTGGAAGGAAGGTTAGAACTGGCAGTTTCAGATGATTAGGTAAAGGATACCACTATTGGGTGGCTGGATGAGAGTATACATTCATAAAGGACAAT
>ML255344.1:16245-35607 GCA_005239495.1 Nicotiana undulata
TGGAATGATTGAGTATTAGAGACGTGTTATATGTTTGAGTGGTGGAATTGGGATCAGATATGGCAATTAGTGCGCCTCGTGGATTTTGAGACGGGGAGTTTTCATGAACATTGTAGTTATGAACTACGAGGATGCGAGCAAAGCTAGTCAGGTGTTAGTATATGTCATGATTCAGTCGTTATGAACGTTCGGATAGTTATCTACCTGTTGTGGGTGACCAGAGTTGACTTAGAGTTATTGGTAGGCCTGTATGGGTGTTGTAGGATTGAGATGTATTGGTTATGTTCTTTCTGGTTCAGGTGGCATGGTATCGTCCGATATTCCCGTGGTTATGGCAATGCATTTTGAGTAATTGATGTCTAATTTCACATGGTTATTGATTTTGAGCAAGGTGGCTTGAAGTATGTCATGTGGTCCAGCGGTTGGATGGGATCACGCTTTGCAGCTCAGTTAGGTAGAGGTATGATCCTTGGTGTCGGATTTGTGCGATATGGTTTCACGATGTGTATCAGGCTTTTAGCATGATGTGGTAATGGCAAGAGAAATGGCAGGATAGTCCTCTCGTGTGAATCTTCTCTATTTTATCAATTGAGCTCTTAGGATGTTGTTATTGAGTGCACGAGTTGCACAAGTATGGCTATGGATGGTATTGATGCTGAGCGGGCGAATGGTTGCTGGTTTCTACGTGTTTCTTTCATCATCGTCACCATATGAAGGTGTTAAGGCAAGGCTTTGATTGATAAGAGGTTATTTACCGGTGTTGGGTTGTTATGAGCAGCGATTGGGATTATGAGTCATCGCTATGAGTGTTGAGTCATGCGGTATATTATGTGACTTCATCTTGTGTTGCGGATATGGCTTGATACAGTGTGTTCAGACTATTTCAGCTTATAGTTGTGGGATTAGAACTTGTAAATCATTCCAGAAGTGGAAATTTAGTTCTAAGGTTTATGGGTCTGGATCGGACTTCGAAATTTAAACTATGTTGTGCTATTAGACCTATATGGGGTAAGGTGACATGGAATCACCTCCGAATATGTGCATGGTAGGTTACACAACAATTTTGGTGGTGTTTGGAACAGTTCTTGGCACGTTCGAGGATGAACATCTGTTTAAGTGGGGGAGAATGTAACGGCCTGACCGATCGTTTTAATATATAGCGCGTCGTTCAACGGTTGGAAGTCATGAAAAACTTCATTTCAGGTATTATGACTTGTGCGTATGGTCAGAGTTGAGATTCAGGAAGTTCGGAGTCAAATTGGAAAGAAAATTCTCATTTCAGAAGCCTTAAGTTGAAGAAATTGACTAAGACTAAAATTTGGAGTAAACGACCTCGGAATCAGGATCGGAAGGTTCCAGCAGGCTCGTACGATGATTTCGGACTTGGGCGTATGTCCGGATCGGGTTTTGGATAACCCAGGAGCACTTCGGTGTATATTGTAGAAGTCAGCATTTTTGAAGGCATTTCAGTGTTATAGATGTCCGTTTGGGCTTTCGAGTCTGGGAATAGCTCCGTATGGTGATTCTGGAGTTGGGAGCGTGATCGGAAGTGAATTCGGATGTTCGTAGGTTATTTTGAAGTCATTTGGCTAAAGATAGAAATTTGAAGGTTTTGAAGAATCTGACCGGAAGTGGAAATTTTGATATCGGGGTCGGAATGCGATTCCGGAAGTTGGAGCAGGTCCGTAATGTCGAATATGACTTGTGTACAAAATTTGGGGTCAATCAGACGTGATTTGATAGGTTTCGGCATCGAATGTAGAAGTTTAAAATTTCAAAGTTCATAAAGTATGGATTGGAGTACGATTCGTGGTTTCGGCATTTTTTGATGTGATTTGAGACTTCGAGCAAGTCCGTGGGGTGTTTTGGGACTGAGTCGTGTGATTGGACGAGGTCCCGGGGGCCTCGGGTGTGTTTCGGGGTGGTTTCAGATCATTTCAGGCTGTTTTGAGATGGCTGTTGCAAGTGTCTGGTGTTGTTTTTCGCGTTCGCGGGGACCCCTTTTCGTTCGCGAAGAAGAATTTGGCATCAGGGACTTTGCTCTTCGCGTTCGCGAACAGTGCCTCGCGTTCGGGAAGAAGAAACATATCTGCTGTGGAGATCTGACTTCAGAGGCTCATATCTCACAATCTATAAGGAATATTGAGATGATGTAAAAGTGAAAGTTGTAGCCCTTTGTGTCTAGTTTCTAGAAATGTAAATCAAGTGTCATTTGGAGTTTTGTGAAAAAGGTTATGACTATTCTACTAGAGGCTGTTTGAGAAGAGTAAATAGGGAACCTGGAACTTTTGTTCTATGCGTTCGCGGTGGTGTACCGCGTTCGCGAAGAGTAAATGGAGGATCTGGAGTTTTTGTTGTATGCGTTCACAGTGAGGTACCACGTTCGCGATGAAGGATTTACCTGGGCATATTTAATTAAACCCTCCGCGACCTAAACCTTTTTACACCATTTTTGTACGGACAAAGAGCTTTTGGGGACGATTTTGAAGAGGGAAATCGTTGTTCTTCATAGAGGTAAGTGTTTTGATCATTAAAAATCGATTATGGATGATTTTAGAACATAAAACAAATGTAAATTCATGGAAAATCAGTAGAAAAATTGGGTTTAGGGCTTGAGATTATGAGACCTTTAGGGGTCGATTTGAGGGGTCAAATGAACTCCGATTTTGGTGTTCTTTATATGTACGGACTCGTGAGAGGACGAATAACACTTTTGTATAAAACTTTCTGAGTTTAGAGACCAGGGCCCGGGGGTCGAGTTTTGACCGAATTCGGAATTTTGAGCTAAATTCGATATTTTTCAATTGGAATTTATTCCTTAAGCATATATTGATGATAAAAATCTAAACTTGGTAGATTTGGAGACTTTGGAGGTTGATTTGAGAGGCAAGTGCATTGCGGAATAATTCCGGGTTAGTTTTGAGGTAAGTAATGTCTTGAAATCCTGTCCTGAGGGTATGAAACCCTGGACTCTGCACCCTTCACGGGTTTTGGAATACAAATATTGAAACTTGGGAAATATATTCTCTACTTAGGCAACTATTGAGTTGCGAAATCGATTTTTAAGCCTTTTCTTAATTAGTGTTTATATTATGATATATTTTGGGCTGTAAGCCGTGTTTGGGGCCTAGTGCCGATCTGTTTACCCCTTAGGGGACTGTTTTACTATGTTTCCTCACTTGATATGTTGTGAATTACACTCAGTCTTTTCCTGATAAATTGTTTTGACACTTAAAGTATTTTGATACTATTTATTGAAAAATGAAACGCTATTTTGGGTCGAGAACCTGGTATGTTTATGGCCTAAGAGAAAATTGAGAGTGTCTGACTGAGTAAGGCTTTCAGGCCTGTATTGTGAGGAGGCTTGCAGGCCTTATGAGAGAGGTGAGGAGGCTTCCAGGCCTTATGAGTGATGTGAGGAGGCTTCCAGGCCTAATGAGTGATGTGAGGAGGCTTCCAGGCCTTATGAGAGATGTGATGAGGCTTCCAGGCCTTATAAGAGATGTGAGGAGGCTTCCAGGCCTTATGAGAGATGTGAGGAGGCTTCAAGGCCTTATGAGAGAGGTGCGAAGGCTTCTAGGCCTTATGTTATTATTGCGCTTGGGCTGTAGGAGCTCCTCCGGAGTGTGTAACACACCCATAGTGAGCGCCGGTACCGATTGAGTGATGATGATTGCCCGCGGGGAATACTGAGTGATGATTTATACTGAGTGATTGAGGGAATGCCTGAGGGCATCTGTTTCAAGAAATGATTTTGGCCTGAGAGGCAGTTTCATGATGATTTTACTATGTTTTCGAACTATGATTTACTTCGTTTCAAACTGAGTTTTACTGAGGATTTCACTGAGATATATCGATATTTACTTGTTCTCAAAGGTTTTCTGAAAACTGATTTCGAACTTATGAAATTGCTGAATACTACTTGGTGACTTGATGTTTTATTGGTTGTTGTGAAAGGGTGTATCTGTTTGTGTGCTTTATATTTCTCAGACTGTGATTTCTTTTCATTACTACTGGGTTGGCGTACTCATAAAGACTCCCTGTGCCTCTGTGCACAGATTCATGTGACGGTCTGGAGCAGTAGCAGTTTTTGCCTGTTCGTTAGCGAATTTCGTGGGACTTCGAGGTAGCTGTCCAGCGTCCACAGCTTCTCCATTTCCCTTCCTTATTATGATTTTATCAATTGATTCAGAGACATATATAATAGCCTTTAGTAGAGTTATTATTCATTATTTGATGCTCATGACTATTGACTCTAGTTCTTGGGAGGTTTGTTTAGGCTAATATGGGAATGCTAAGACTTAATTATATTATTTGATGCTATGGTTGCATGCTTAGTATTGAATTGTGAACTCTTATAATTGAACAAAAGCGTAGTAAGGTGATGGTTGGCTAGCCTAGTTCCACGATAGGCGCCATCACGACCTGTTAGGTTTTGGGGTCGTGACAGGGAGCCCTTGAGGTCCTTAGTGAACTTTGACACACCCGAATTATGAAAGGTTGTGAAATACCATATGGCGATGAGGTTTGGAAGATTTGGGCCTAATTGAAGTCTCCCTATAGAATAACTTCTTATTTTCAATTTTTGGTTATGTAATTTATAATCCTTGGCCTATAATAATTTGTAAATAACTCTGGGATGGATAGTGAAAGAGGGAAAGGGATAACTTGCATGCTATAAATGGTAGAAACCATGCTTAGGCTTACATTTCCTATTTTTGCGTAATAGAACTCATGTTTAAGGCTAATGTGTGCAAAATCATGCATTAGATACCATGTCCCTAGGTCTCATGCATACTGTTTCCAACATCTTTGACATTACTGTTATATCACCTATAAATCTTATTCTAGGATACAAATATTAATAATTTGTACTTCATGCAATTATGTCTCATAATGCCATAACCATGCCTCATAAACACTCTGAAATCCTTTCTCTAGGATAACACTAAGTAAACTGTCACGCTTGCATCTTCTGAAACCATGATTAATACTGGACTGCTGTGCATTTAGATAACCTGTTCTTTAGGAATTCTGCATACAAAATCATCCTGCCTTACCTGTGCATTAGATATCATGTTATAGGGTCCTAATCGCTCAACTACACTTAGTCTAATTACTGATGCATATGAAAGGTATAAACAACCTCACTAAGTTCTCTCTAAAACAACTGGTAATACGTGTGTGTTCTGAACAACCTAGAACAACATGTTTAGGTAATAATCTGCAATAATTTCTCTAATAATTTTGATACATTGTCCCCCGCCTAGGCAAGCCTTAGGGGATTAAATTTCTAAAACTGGAAGTCTGTCTCTCTCTTGTGTGTGTTGCTTAATGCTAACAGGTTCTTTCAATCAGTAGGCAAACTGATTAAGGATTTCAAGTAATAACAAAAATACATTTCTGTTTATCATCTGAATTCACCTAGACACCATGTCTTAGGATCTTAATTAACAATACTGCCCTTATATGTGTTTGAGTCGTGCTAATTATATGCATGATTTGCGGATGTAAATCTGAGCCTCTTATATGCTCCTATGTGATTCCCACTAACTGCAGTCCTACATGTTCTTTGCTTGTCGCCTTAGAATTTTACCCCTTTAAGCCTGAGGGTCTGCCTAGTACCTACCCTTTTAGGATAGTAGTCCTAACCTCCTCCGAGACTGATAGGAAGGGACGGGTAATAGCACGCAATAGAGCTCCTGACCAACACGCGCTTTAAACACCTTCACGGGGTGGGAAAGGGTAGAATATGGATATGATGACCGATGTGCTAGTACCACGTGTAGCCCCTCTTCGAGGAGTGTCATACCGAGTATTGCATTGATGTGATCCATATTGTTATAAACCTAGGATATCCCTTGCTTTAAATATTAGATTATAACTCTTTTCAACATTTAGCCGTTCTATAATCATTTTCAAACACATGCATGCTTTAAATCCCCTCTTACTTGAGCCTTTACTTGTTATTTGTTAAACTGTACAAATTCAAAAACCATTTGGCCGGTACCACACTTGTGGATCCCGAGGGGTGCCTAACACCTTCCCCTTGGGATAATTTCAAGCCCTTACCCTATCTCTGGTTAGCAACGTAGTTGTAAATGAACCCCTAGGTTCCCTAACGGACCGTTAAAATCGTTAGGTGGCAACTCTCCAAAAATGCAAACCCCTTTCCCAAAAGGAAAGAGTTGCCTCAACCCAAATGTCCTGAACCCGATCTCTGCGAGGAAAAAGGGGGGCGCGACAGCATGGCGACTCTGCTGGGGATTATAGGCTTTTACCATTTCAAAT
The DNA here is from genome assembly GCA_005239495.1 of Nicotiana undulata. Lineage (NCBI taxonomy): Eukaryota > Viridiplantae > Streptophyta > Magnoliopsida > Solanales > Solanaceae > Nicotiana > Nicotiana undulata. Next base: position 22,537 of record ML255344.1, read on the forward strand.
TGTTTTGTGAATTTGTACCTTTGCTTTGTTTAATACTAGCACCCTTTCCTCTTCCCTTCTACATGCAATTACTTGTTTATTTCTTTCAAGTATTTACTTTTCCCCCAAAACGAAACTGACATGTTTCTTTATTTTTCTTTGTAACCGCTTTAAATCATAACTGTTGTATTTACTGCTTTTCCTTAACGTGCAAATACATGACAATTTGTTTCAATGCTTATTATTTCATAATCATGCTCAACATTCATACTCCACTCGTGCCAAACAAAATACTATAGCAACGCTTGATGAGTGGTTGTGCTCTTCCTATATTATTACCCCCTAAATTCGGAAAGGCTTATTTGCGGTAAAACTAGTCGATCAACGGTGCAGTCGACGGTTCTATGCCTTTCCCCCTTGAGTTATCCGCCCAAGGGTACCAGTCTAGAACCCTATAGAAACCTTACTATATTGTATTGATTGCATGCATCATGGTCAAACCTAGTCAATCTAAAGTGTCGTCCGCACGATAGCTTTTAAGACAGCCTTATCCAAAAGTCCACCGGATTTCCCTAAACCCAAACGGACATCATCACGTTCTGTGCATTTATTTGGAGAACTAAATGCTTCCTGCTAATTATTGATGTTAAATAGTCGAGTCTGGTTGGGGTAAGGGCCTAACCTTATTTGTTTTGCAGAAATATGAGGCACGAAGTCCCCATATTCGGCATGGTCTCCAATATCCACCCAAGAATGTTGAGTTGGTGGGAAGATCTACACTCTAGTGACAAAACTCTCGTTAGGAAAGACCTGGGAAACCTACCATGTCTCCTAGAAATCCAGCCTAACAAAATGATAATAGAGGCTGCTACCTTATTCTGGAATTGCGAAAGGTCTGTGTTCCGCTTTGGGGACATTAAAATGATGCCTTTGCTGGAGGAAATATGAGGACTGGCTGGCCTAGTGTGGGAAACCCCGGGGTTGCTGATGCTTGAGAACCGCACAGGCAAAGGTTTCCTTAAGATGATAGGTCTGAAGAAGAATGCAGAACTGGTATGCTTGAAGGAGTCATACATTCCTTTTGACTATCTGTACGAGAGGTACGGCCACAACAAATCATACCGTACCTACCATGACGAATTTGCTATCACCTCCCTGGGACACATCCATAGCCGAGTGTTCGTCTTCATGGTTTGCTTCTTGGTTTTGTTCGTGTTTCCAATGAAGAAAGAGAGAATCCATACCAGACTGTCCATGGTGACTAAAACCCTAATATAAGGGGTAGATGGGCAAAACTTCAGCATTGTGCCCATGATCATTGCAGACATATATCGGGCCTTGGAAATGTGTCAACGAGGAGCAAAACATTTCGAAGGTTGCAATTTATTACTTTAACTCTGGCTCATGGAATATCTCCAAAGAGGTGCATACCGACAAGACATTCATCGAAGGATCTGGGATGACCACATCACTTTCCATCACCCGAAGCGAATGAATTACATCCCCGACATGTTCGCTCAACTTGAGAATGCCGAAGGATGGGTTGAACTCTTTGATAATCTGACTGAAGAACAGGTTCAATGGATGTTTGACTGGTTTCCCGACAGATGAGTTCATCATCCGATCTCGAGATGCACCGTTTATAATACTAATTGGTTTAAAGGGGACATACCCTTATGTCCCTCTTCGAGTTATAAGGCAAGCGGGCAGGAAGCAAGTCATACCCAGGGTCGACAAAATGAACCATCTTCGAGCAGACTTTCAAAATGATGACAGTCCTCACAAGTTCCAAGCTCAGCACCTGTGGCACTACAAGATTATACTTGAGAAGGACACCATCTAGTCAGACAAGTATCATGCCGGTTGCACCCCTTTCTATCCTGGCTGGTTAGAAGATAATCAAGGTAATCAGAGCAAGCCAGGGTATATCCGAGGTCACAGGGTTATAGATAAAAGCACTGAAGCGCAAGTCAAGTTCAACCAACTGCGCAAAAGGATCCGTGAATGTGAGGATGAACACCACAAAATACATGAGTCTAACAAGTAGCTGATTGAGGAGTGGAAAGACATGGCTATCAACACCAACAAGAGGTTAGGATACTTAGAACGAGGTATAGTCTAACTGGAGGAGAAATTCATCAAAAGGGTCGAAGACTGCCAAAGGGCTGAAGGAACTGAAGGAGGACGTCTCGCCAACGCATACATGTTGCTAGGACTTCGCGAGCTAGGAAAGCTGTTCGAGGGAAGCAGGAATGTCGAATCTAGGAAAGGTTCTTCTGGGACAAAGTAGATAGGAATGTCTTTATTTTTTTGTCAATGTAATGAGGCCAAGAGCCATTAGTGACTTTTATTTTTTCGTTTATTTAGTGTCATTTTGGGGATTTGTCTATTTTTATCAACAAAATGAGGCATTTAGCATTTTAAGTTCTCCAAATCAACTTGTCGCTAGGCCTACCTCGGGCATAAAGAGGTTTCCAAATTAGGACACGCTTTACATTCCGCGCTATGTGTTTAAATACTGCAATGTCTTTTTTTTCATAATCCTCACTGACTTAGTTACCTTTTGTTTTTGTTTTTCTTTATTATTCCCCTCCCCAAAGGTTAGTTCGTGCACTTTGGCATCATCATCTTATCTCACAAGATCCAAGGTCCCTCCACCTACTCCTCCTCCTAGTCCTCCTAAAGGCAAGAGTAAGATGGAAGAATCTAGCGCATCAGGAAGGAGAATGTGGCTGAACGGCTAGAGGCCACTGACGACCGAGGTATTTAGGTCCTAAATGAGAACATGTCTCCACTGGAACAGAAACTGCTGAAATTTCAAGAAGAGCTCGATCAGGTCCGAAATCTGGCCAACCTGTCATTTTCCCTCAACATCCCAGACGTCAATTTCCCAAAAACTCAAAACCATACACCTCCACAAAATATCCCAAGACAACAGAATTATCCCGCACCTTACCATCATGCCACTCCGCCAAAGAACCAAACTCTCCCAACACAATGCAATACTTGCCACACTTCAAACAACACTCCATTACTTGTCCCAAAACCTCTGAACCCCACAAAGGACCATTTCCACAATCCCATCTATGTGGAAACCATGACCCATTCCACTCCACCTATCCCACACCCATCCGAGTTTGATTAAAAGGACCTACTTATCAAGAACCTGGCTGAGGAACTAAGGAAGCTGACCAGCCGAGTTCTGGGTGTTGAAGGAACCAAGGGAATCGAAGGGTTGAATTATGACGACCTCTGTATACAACCTGATGTTGAACTGCCTGAGGGGTACAAACCTCCGAAGTTGGAAATGTTTGACGGTACTGGCGATCCGAGGGTCCATCTAAGGACCTATTGTGACAAGCTGGTTGGCGTAGGAAATGATGAAAGTATCTGCATGAAGCTGTTCATGAGGAGTTTGAAGGGAGATGCGTTGACTTGGTACATCAGCCAAGACCCCAGGAAATGGTCGAACTGGATAGGAATGGCGTTTGACTTTATGGACAGATTTAGATTCAACATAGAGAACGCACCAGACGTGTTCTATATCCAGAATTTGAAGAAGAAACCCATAGAGACCTTTCGCGAGTATGCTACTCGTTGGAGGTCCGAAGCTGCTAAAGTCAGACCTTCTTTAGAAGAGGAGCAGATGAACAAGTTCTTTGTTCAGGCCCAGGATCTGCAGTATTATGAACAGTTGATGATGATTGAGAATAAAAAATTCTCCGACATTATCAAATTAGGGGAGCGGATCGAAGAAGGTATTAATAGCGGTATGGTCACGGATTTTGAAGCCTTGTAAGCTACAAACAAGGCTTTACAGTCTGGTGGTGTGTCTAAGAAAAGAGACGTGGGAGTTGTAATGGTTTCACAAAGAGCCAAATCCCCACTCAAATACCAAATCTATCCAACACCTTCGCTCACATACCAGCCAACCCCAAATTACCAAGCACCCTCACCTTCATACCAAACTCCTCCACCCACTTACCAATCTCCACCACCCACTTACCAATCTCCACCACCCACATATCAGCCTACTCCAACCAGATACTCACAACCCACTCCTATTTACCATACTTACAATTCTCAACCATCTCATTACCAATCACCCCCTACCCGTCAAAACTTCCCTAGGCCTCAGCCTAATTTCGATCGTAGACCTCCAAAACAGTACACCGCCATAGCTGAACCCATCGACCAGCTGTATGAGAAGCTCTAATCTGCTAGTTATGTCACCCCTATCCCTGCTTCCACTCCTGAGAACCCTTCTCAATGGGTTAACCCACACAAATTCTGTGCATACCATTCTGGCATGAAAGGGCACAACAACGACGAATGCCGCTCTTTGAAAGATAAGATACAATCCCTGATTGATAACAAGATCATTGTGGCGGAAGATCTCCCTCTGAATATCCGCAACAATCCTTTGCCAGACCATAAGGGTTGAGGTATTCATATGATTGAGATAGAAGATGATTGGGATCCCTAATGATCAATCGGGTTGATCACAGAAGGCGATGATCCAAAGAAACCAACAGTCACTCTCAACCCGATCATAGTCCAGATTCAACCATCTGAGGATTCTGAGGTAAATATGTCCATACCTCTTGAGTTTGAAGCAGCGCCACCCGCAAAGACACCAGTACCAATTGAAGTTGAGTTTGTATCTCCAGCAAATGCACCGGCACCGCTCAAGGTTGCAGTCTTGCCACCCCGAACACACATTCCATTTGAAGTAAGGATGGCCGCACCAATCCCGGTGAAAATGTAAACCACGCCACCATTTTATACCAATGCTATCCCTTAGGACTATACAGACGAGGCAAGAAGGAAAGGCAAGGTCAAAAATGAGGAAGCTGTCGCAACACAGGGTATGACAAGAACTGGTAGAGTCTATACCCCTGAGCATCTGGCCAAATCAAGCAACCAGGCTGCCAACCCGTCTTCCCTTATCGAATCAAGTCCAGATGAACTTTGGAGGAAAGTACAGGCTAAGGAGTATTCGACCATCGACCAGCTGAACAAGACACCAGCACCAATATCCACCCTCTATTTGCTGCAGAATTCCAAGACGCACAAAAGCGCTTTGTTGAAAGTGTTGAGTAAAGCATATGTACCAAACAACATCATTAGTAGGGAAATGGCCAATATGGTGGTCCAGGTGTTGGAAAGTCACAACATCACCTTCCATGAGGATGAGTTACCACCTGAAGCATCGGGGCACAACAAAGCACTCCACATCACCGTGCAATGCGAAGATTATTTCATCACAAGAATCTTGATCGATGGAGGATCCAGTCTTAACATTTTCCCGTTGATAACGCTCAAGAAATTGGGCAAAGGTCTGCATGAGATAAAGGATGGAGCAATCAATGTGAAAGCTTTTGATGGATCTCAAAGGTCCACCATTGGTGAGATAAGCCTATGCCTGCAAATGGGACCAACTTGGTTCGAGGTTGACTTCCAGGTTATAGATGTGCCAGCATCCTACAATTTATTATTGGGATGGCCATGGATCCATGCTGCTGGGGCCATAGCATCAATGCTACATCAGGCAGTGAAGTTCGAGTGGAACCACCAAGAGGTGATTATTCATGGTGACAGTACAAACCCTATTTACAACCGCCAAACTATTCCGGTGATCGGAGGAAGAAGAAAGTTGGGTGGATAAACTTACCACCACATTGAATGGATCAATGCCATCGACAAGGACAAATGGTGGGATAACAAGATCGAGAGTATATTAAACTGGAATGGGTACGATCCTGACAAAGGGCTCGGCAAGAGCCTTCAAGGAATCTCCAAACCTATCAAGATAAAAAACCATGGCACCACTTTCGGTCTGGGATATGACTACACTTGGGAAGAGTACAACGACTGGTTGCCACCTTGGCGCGGTCCTTACTACCCATTAGAGCAGCTGATACCACATCTGGAGAAGACCTTCCAGCAAGCCGACATTATTTATGGATCAGACGAAGAAGAAGCGCTTACAGCGATGAGGAGTTTGTTCCTGGAGGACGAAGATATGGATTGCTATGTTGTTCTCGAGGAGGAGGGGGAGGAAGGCCCTTCTATACAGGCTGTAAGCAGAGGGACATACCTCAAGAACTAGTCTATCAGGACAACCAAAGCCCGACGAGCCTCGGGGTAACAAGGCTAAAACAAGCATTACTTACTGTTTTATTTACTAAAATGATTTTTTCTTTCCGCAATTTTCAATTCCTGCAATAAGATCCTCAATGTTCAAAACAGTTATTCAATTTATCAAAGAATTTTCTAATTTCTCTTATTTATTGCTACTACTTTCTCTCATTACTTTATCTATACATCATTACTATTACTTGTCTTGATGAGCCAATGACCGTGACATGCAACGAGACAACGCAAAAAACAGACATCGAATTAGATGAAGATGATATACCCGACGAGATCGTCAAAGAATTTGAAATCTTTGAGAACAGACCTAAGTCCAACCTGGACGAGACTGAGGTTATCAACCTGGGAAATTCAGAAAACGTCAAGGAAACACGGATCAGTATTCATTTGTCATCGACAGAGAAGAAAGAATACACAGAGTTTTTGAAGGAGTATGAGGATATATTCGCTTGGTCGTATGATGACATGACTGGCCTAAGTACGTCTATTGTGGCTCACAAACTGCCAAGCAATCCAATGTGTCCACCGGTAAAACAAAAGCTCAGGAAGTTCAAACCCGACATGAGTTTTAAAATCAAAGAAGAAGTTACCAAGTAGATCAACGCCAAAGTTCTCCTGGTAGTTGAATACCCGACATGGTTAGCCAACATTGTACCTATGCCGAAGAAGGACGGGAAGGTCAGAGTCTGTGTCGACTACTTGGATCTCAACTGGGCCAGTCCGAAAGATGACTTCCCCTTTCCAAATATACACATCCTAATTGACAATTGCGACAAGCATGAATTACAGCCATTCATGGATTGCTTCGCTGGCTACCATCAGGTTTGGATGGATAAGGAAGATGCTGAGGAAACGACTTTCATTACGCCGTGGGGAGTATACTGTTATAAGATGATGTCATTCGGCCTGAAGAATGCAGGGGCCACTTACATGAGGGCTATGACCACTATCTTCCACGACATGATTCACAAGGAGATCGAGGTATACGTGGATAATGTTATTATCAAGTCCAAGAAATCCACGGACCATATAGAGTATTTGAGGAAGTTCTTCAATAGGTTGCGAAAATACAATCTGAAACTGAACCCCGCGAAGTGTGCATTCGGGGTTCCTTTTGGGAAGTTGCTGGGGTTTATTGTGAGCCGTCGGGGAATAGAACTGGATCCGTCAAAATTCAAGGCCATTCAAGAGCTACCTCCGCCAAAGAACAAAAAGGATGTGATGAGTTTCTTGGGGAGACTTAATTACATCAGTCGGTTCATAACACAGTCCACAATTATTTGTGAGCCAATTTTCAAACTGCTGAAGAAGGACGCCGCGACCTAGTGGACCAATGATTGCCAAAAGGCCTTCGACAGAATCAAGGAATATTTGTCAACACCGCTAGTCCTGGTACCGCCTGAGCCGGGTAGGCCTCTATTACTCTACCTTGCAGTGTTAGATGGAGCTTTCGGCTGTGTTCTGGGGCAACATGATGAAACAGTAAGGAAGGAGCAAGCCATTTACTATCTCAGTAAGAAGTTCACTCCATACGAGGCCTGGTATTCTCTACTGGAACGCACCTGCTGCGCTTTGACTTGGGTCGCTCAAATGCTGAGGCACTACTTCTGTGCCTACACAACGTATCTCATATCAAGGATGGATCCCTTGAAATATATCTTTCAGAAACCCATGCCCACTGGCAAGTTGGCCAAGTGGAAAATCCTGCAGAGTGAATTCGACATTGTCTATGTGACCCAGAAAGCAGTCAATGGACAAGCACTGGTAGACCATCTTGCTGAAAATCCTGTGGACGGAGAATACAAACCTTTGAAAACATACTTTCCTGATGAAGAGGTATCATTCGTAGGAGAAGACATTGTAGAATCCTATGACGGTTGGAGGGTGTTCTTTGATGGAGCAGCAAACTTCAAGGGAGTCGGTATTGGAGCAGTCTTAATATCGGAAACGGATCAGCATTATCCGGTATCCTCCAAGTTCAGGTTCCCCTGCACCAACAACATGGCAGAGTATGAAGCCTGTATCTTAAGGCTCAACATGGCCATTGACATGAACGCCCAAGAATTGTTAGTGATCACTGATTCAGACTTATTAGTACATCAGGTACAAGGAGAAAGGGCAACAAAGAATTCCAAAATACTACCATATCTGCATTACGTACAGGAATTAAGAAAGAGGTTCACAAAGATAGAGTTCTGGCATGTCCCTGGAATCCAGAATGAGTTCGCCAATGCTTTGGCCACTTTGTCCTCAATGATCCAGCATCCGGACAAAAATTTCATTGACCCTATTCCGGTAAAGATTCACAATCAGCCGGCCTACTGTGCGCATGTTGAAGAAGAAGCGGACATAAATCCTTGGTTTCATGATATCAAGGAGTATTTGGAAAAAGAAGATTACCCAGAGCTTGAAAATTCCACTCAGAAACGAACACTTCGGAGGTTGTCTAACAACTTCTTTCACAGCGGAGGAATCATGTATAGGAGGACTCCCAACTTGGGATTATTAAGGTGTGTCGGCGCAAAGGAAGCATCAAAACTACTGGAAGAAATTCATGCTGGGACCTGCGGTCCACATATGAACGGTTTTGTTCTGGCAAAGAAGATACTCCGAGCTGGTTACTTTTGGGTGACTATGGAAACGGAGTGCATCCAGTACGTTCGAAAATGCCACCATTGTCAGATACATGGAGATATGATAAAGGTACCTCCAAGTGAGCTTAATGCAACAAGTTCACCATGGCCATTCGCCGCCTGAGGCATGGATGTTATTGGACCAATCGAGCCTGCCGCCTCCAACGGACACATGTTCATTCTAGTGGCCATAGATTACTTCACTAAATGGGTCGATGCAGCCTCCCACAAAGCAGTTACTAAGAAATTTATGGCCGACTTTGGCAGCGACCGCATTGTTTGTTGGTTCGGAGTTCCAGAGTCGACCATCACTGACAATGGTTATAATCTTAACAGTGACTTGATGAAAGCTATGTGCAAAACTTTCAAGACCAAGCACAATAACTCCACAACATACAGACCTCAGATGAAGGGAGAAATAGAGGCCGCTAACAAAAACATCAAGAAGATACTAAGGAAGATGATAGAAAGGCACAAGCAGTGTCATGAAAAGTTATCATTCGCCTTATTGGGATATCGCACCACAGTTCGCACATCAACTGGGGCAACTCCTTATATGTTGGTTTACGGTACAGAGGCTGTTATTCCTACCGAAGTTGAGATCCCATCCTTAAGGATCATACAGGAAGATGAGTTCAGCGATGCAGAATGGGTAAGAAGCCGTTATGAGCAACTAGCCCTCATAGACGGAAAGAGAATGAATGCCGTCTGTCGTGGTCAATTATATCAGAACAGAATGACCAGAGCCTTTAACAAGAAAGTCAAGCCGAGACGATTCACACCAGGGCAGCTGGTGTTAAAGAAAATCTTTCCACATCAAGATGAAGCCAAGGGGAAATTCTCTCCCAACTGGCAGGGCCCGTACATGGTTCATAGAGTGCTGACAGGAGGAGCACTTATAGTTGCAGAAATGGATGGAGAAGTCTAGCCAAAACCGATCAATTCAGATGCAATCAAGCGTTATTATGTGTAATCCTTTATGCTTCTATCAATGATATAAATTTAACTACGCCTGACCTGATTCCTGTTTAAGAGGGGATACGTAGACAGCCCTATGGGTTCGGTCACAATTCAATAAAATTTCATTTTTCCCCATAATTAGAAACTGGGACCCTCAAAATTCTGAAGCAAGCTCAGCTGATCGCCGCACGAGCAACAGCCAGAAGTATTCACCCATCAGACTGGGGCAGAATTTTGAGGACCCTCAAAATTCTGTAGCAGGAGAGGTTGCAACGTCTCGAACCGTGTCACGATCGTCGGTTCATCTAAAACTATTTTAGATTATATGCTTATGTTATACTTTTACAAAATCATGCTTACTTATTTCTTGAAAAAGCTTGTTTAGAAAATGCTACCCCAATGACACAGACAGTATCATCAGATCAAGCCGAACGAGTCAAGTAAAGCCAGCGGGGATACAGACTAACCTTCCCCTTTACGGAACTCACGATTTTTCTTTGGATGCAGGTACAAAGTTTGCAAAAGCTCAAAACATACTACCCGCCCAAAGGATAAATACCGTTCAAAGACACGCTTCTCAAACCCGTCACACATGCCGACATTTATTTTCAGCATAAACGATGCTTCATTATCACAATGCCCACAACGGTCACAATATCGCAATTTATCACCAGCTAAGAATTTCTATTGCCATTCATTTAATCTTGCATAAGGCTACTATTCTGCCTTCCGAGAGTAAACGCTGTCTCCATCTGCATTGCATAAGGCTACTATTATGCCTTCCGAGACTAAACGTTGTCTCCATCTGCATTGCATAAGGCTACTATTCTGCCTCCGAGACTAAATGTTGTCTTCATCTGCATTGCATAAGGCTACTATTCTGCCTTCCGAGACTAAACGTTGTCTCCATCTACATCTACATTGCATAAGGCTACCTTTCTGCCTTCCGAGACTAAACGCTGTCTCCATCTGCATTCTTGCATAAGGCTAACTTTCTTCCTTCCGAGGTTAAACTCTACCTCCATCTGCATTCACATTCTTGCGTAAGGCTACCTTTCTGCCTTCCGAGACTAAACGCTGTCTCCATCTGCATTCTTGCATAAGGCTAACTTTCTTCCTTCCGAGGTTAAACTCTACCTCCATCTGCATTCACATTCTTGCGTAAGGCTACCTTTCTGCCTTCCGAGACTAAACGCTATCTCCATCTGCATTCGCCACCTTGCCTAAGGCTGCTCTTATGCCTTCCGAAGCTAAATGCCACCTCCAATCTACTTTTCAACAGCAACCACTACCTCAAGCACTATCTACCTCGCTTTCCTTTTGGGCTAAGATCTGCCCCTTTAATTCACAAGACTAAGCTCTGTCTTGTTAGCATCATATTATTGCATCTTCATGGGCTGAAATATCGCCAACCTATCCAAAGGCGTCATCGTTCGAAGGCACCCTCTTCATGGCCCGAGAACACCATTTCATGGCCTAAGGACCTCTTTTATTACTTTGCGTATCATTATTCAAAGGCATCATGGTTCGGAGGCACCATCCTCATGGCCCGAGAACATCATTTCATGGCATACGAATCCTGCATCAAGTAATTCATGGCCCAGGACATCATGGTCTAGGGACGTCATCCTTAACCATCCAAAGACAACATTCATGGTCCAACGGGAACGTGCATCATGTTTAAATTACGCACAATATATGCTTGTACTGTTCATTTGCAGGTAATCCGGCTAGCAACAACCATCTTGGCAGGAGCGATCCCGCTCCAATTCTCCCCAAACTACCCCGTCAGTCGTTTGTTCACCTAACCCTGTACTTCGCATCCGTTCTTGCACAACTTCATCGGTATACTTCGCCGATGACTCCTGAACTACATACGGCCTGATTCTCGTAAAACCAGGGATATGTAGGCAACTCAGAAACCAGGGTGCGACCTAAAATTCTTAAACCATTTCACTCGGTCAAAATTGGCCATCATATCTTTACCCGACAACTCTTTCATCCTTCCCGGGTAAAGAGGGGCAGCTGTTGATACCCATTTTTTTCTCAAATCATTTTAAAATTTGCGTATATGCCTTCAAAATCGCTTTTTATAATAACTGGCATTTCCCCCATAAATTTACCTATTTTATTAATTTCTTTTCCGATTTATTCAGTATTTTATCTCAATAATTATACATAAATTGTATTACAGATAATTTTCAAATATTTCCCAGCTCAATACAATATTTTAATCCTATTGGTATTTAGCTATTTCATAAATTAGCCAATTTGGCATTATTTAGCTCTAATTACAGTGATTTTACAATTATGGTCAAATTAAACATTTTATACCATTTAAATCAATAATTTGGCATTTTATATTTTTAATATTAGCTAATTACCCTAATTTCATTTTACTTAGCATTAATTTCATTTTATATAATCATTATCTATTTTATTAATTATTTTATCTAATTTTAATGGGTATTTAACAATTGGCCACTTTTATTTTTAAATTATAGCCTAAATTAGACCCAATACCACAACCCATCTGATTAAATCCGACCCAATTAATCCTGGCCCAAACCAAATTCCTACCCGGCCCAACCCCACGACCAATCTAAGCCGTTGATCAATTTAAATCAACGGCCCAGGTTAGTGTTACCATAATTAAACCTAGGTGAATATCCCCTGACCCCTCATTCACTCGGTCTCTCATCTTTCTACTCTCTCTCTATCTCTCTAACTCTCTAGAGACTTCCAGTCTCCTCTCTGCCTCTGATGAGGCCCTTCGTCTTCTCCGGCTACCTCTCCACCGGAGACCATGGAATCGTCACCACCCTCCTGCCTCCTACGGTTCCTTTACGACCGGTGTTGCTATCCCTAAGGTCTTCAAGAGACCTGGGTTCACTCTCCTACCCACCCACCCACCCCCCTCGGGCCTGTGCTCACCATTCTTAGGCCACCTACGGCCGTTCGAGTAAGATCTATGACTTTTGGGATTTAAACCAGTAACGTTTTGAGGTTTTCTTATCTTTATGGGTTCTCTTTGAAACCCTAACTCTTAAAACCCTCCGGTTCTTTAGATCTATGATAGATATGTGTATATTTTGAGCTATTTCGTTGTTTTCCTCAAAGATTCTCTGATTTTCTCTAAAATGGCGCTTCGTTTTCAAACTAGGGTTTCACGACCCCTTTTCAAACGATTTTTTATGACTTCTCAGTATGATCCTAGGGTCTCTACTGTGTTTTAATGATTTATTTAAGTTTTTCTATCTTATCTGGATTGTTGCGTTGAAATTCCTAATTTTAGACCTAAACCCTAAGTCCCCGACTTTGTCTGTGATAATGTTTGCATATG
>ML255346.1:0-11580 GCA_005239495.1 Nicotiana undulata
CAAAAACCAGTAAAAATGCCTAAGGGAAATTCCCAACACAGAGTTAGGCAAGCCACTTACCTCGACTGTGAAAATCAATCAATAATCACGCTCTTTCCATGAGTATCCAACTCCGGGTGGCCCAAATCTATTCAATTTGATGGTATAATGTAAATATAAATTCAAGAAATCAAAGTAACTAATTAATTCGGGACTAATACGTGAAATTAGCAAATTTGACCAAAACGCCCCTCGGGCCCACGTCTGGAATCGAGTAAAATTTATATTTTCTAAACCCTTATTTACTCACGCGTCTAACCATATGAAAATCTCTCAAATCGGAGGTCAAATACCCAATCAAAACCCCAAAAATCGATCTAGGAAGTTTCTTCCAATTTTCCCCAATTTCAACTCAAAAATCTCGAATTTAAGGGTGGAATTTAAGATTAGGAACATTGGAATTAGCCTATGGTGTTTAGTAATCACTTACCTCGATTACCCAGGTGAAGATCCTCTCAAAGATCGCCTCACCCGAGCTCCCAAAACTCAAAAATGGTGAAAATAGGCTTTAAGCTTCGAAATGGGGTTTTATTGTTCTGCCAGTCATTTCTTCAATGCGATCGCGGAACACCAGTCGCGATCGCGGAGGGTAACTTCACACGCGCCCAATTTAAGCCTATGTGATCGTATTACCTGAGCTGCGATCGCGGACCTTCTGAACTTAATGCTCTGCGATCGTGGTTGCTTTCACGCGACCGCATAGAGCAAGCTTCCCAGGTTCCCTCAGACCAAATAAACTTATGCGACCGCGATGGGAGAGGTGCGATCGCGGACACCATAGTGCGATCGCATAGAATAACCTCAGCACCCCCCCCCCCCCCCAACNAGAACCACCTACATCTGAAGGAAAACCAGAAAAACCAGCAAAGGCTTTTGGCCTTAAAGTGTCCGTTTGAACACTCGAAACACACCCGAGGCCCCCGGGACCTCAACCAAAACCACCAACTAGTCCAAATACCTTATTCAAACTCGGTCAAGCCTTAAAAACATGCTCCATAACATCAAAATCATCAAACATGCATAGATTCAAAAGCCTAAGAACTTAGGAATTTTCAAGAATTCACATCCGACGCCGAACCACATCTAAACTCGTCCGAATGACTTCAAATTTTGCACACAGGTCATAAATGACATTCCGGACCTGCTGTCGCTTTCGGAATTCCATTCTGAGTCTGATATCAAAATCTCACCTATCGACCGAAATCGCCGAAATTCTAACTTTCGCCAATTCAAGCCTAAATCTACGTCTGGCCTCAAAAACATATTCCGAACACTCTCCCAACCCTGACATCACTCAACTAGGCTAACGGAGTTGACAGATTTCCATTCTGGATCCGTCTTCACGCAGCTCCCGCTCCGGCCTAATTTCTAAGGTTAAAGCTCACCTTAAAGGACTATATGTCCAAAAACACTCCAATTTTTATCACTCAATGCTCCGACTTGTTCCATTAACCTAATAAGACATGGGAGGAATAGTTATCAGGGAATTGGGGCGCTAACTCTAAAAATGACTGGCCAGGTCGTTACAGCAAGTACAACAAATTCTGATGTTATTTTCTTTGTAAAAACACATGAACAAATGACTTCATTTATATAACCTTCCTTTAGTAAATACTAACTAAGATGATTATACCACATATGTCCTGATTGCTTTAGACCATACAAAGATCTTTGCAATTTGATTGAAAACATTTCCCGGGATTTTCAATTATGTGCATTAAGCATTTTAAATCCCTCAGGAATTTTCATGTATATCTCATTATCAAGTGAGCCATAAAGGTAGGAAGTAACCACATCCATTAAATGCATGTCAAGCTTTTCATGGACAACAAAACTAATGAGATAACAGAACGGTATAACATCCATAGTGTGAGTGCGTGATTTTTGCCCGAATAATAATACTCCTACAAAAGTCACAAAATAGATTCTCTGGTTTATTTCAATTGTTTATAGAATTTTAGGATTATCTGTGGAATTGTTTGCATTCAATGGCATTTTAATATTTTTTTTAATTAGGAAAAAATACCCAAAATATTTGAATTTCATGCATTGCATTTCAGTTGTTGTTCGTATTTTAAGGCTAATTAAAACAAAATCACAAAAATGCGGTCATTTGTGCATATTTAGCTTCTAGTTTAGTTTAGTACTTCTTTGATTTTTTTAGTTAAATAATTAATTAAGTTAGATATATAGATTAGATTTGGTTAGTTAATTAAGTTAGATATATAGATTAGATTTGAATTAAGGCTTTATTTAAATCTTTAATTGATTGTATTAGTTGTAGTTTTAAAATCAAGAAAGGAAAAGAAGCAAAAAGAAAAGAAAGGGGAAGTTGGTCTGGACCCGAAAATGGGCCAAACCAACCCCCTGAGCCCAAAAGGTTTTCCCTCCCCCCGTTTCTCCCCTAGCCCAGCCCCTGCCCAGGCCCGAGAGCAATTACCCACCAACGACCCAAATCAAATTCACCCGGTCCAGCCCCATCTCCCCACTTAATAAAACTACGTCGTTTTGAGCCAAATAAATCCCAGTCGTCGATCTCCCCAGATCCAACGGTTGGGAACTAATAATTAAGAAGTATATAATTGTCCTAAACTACCCCCACCCCCTCATTTCAAAATCTAACACCCCCACCCCTTCCCCTTCCCCTCCGTCTCTTTCTCCTCTCTAATGACCGATCGTCCCCCATCATCTCCCACCATGGCTCCACCGTTCCTCCGCCTTGCTCTGCCGGCCGGAAATCGCCACCGGCGGTGGAGCACCACCAATCCGCCTCAAATTTATACCAAATAACCCTCTCTTTACCTTCAACCCCATCCCACCATTGGTTTCCCCAAATAAACGCCCAATCTCGGTTATTTTTAGATCTAGGAATATGAAAACGTAGATATTCATGTCCGACCGAATTGAAGATATTTAATGGCTCTCACCTACATGGATCGATAGCTCTCATCGAGGGATATTGATTTATGTGGGTTTGAGTCATTCTTAAACCCCAGCGGAATCCGGCCAAGTCCGGCGACCTTTGAATTTTCCGGCCAAACCCTTTTAATAGGTATTCTGCTTTCTTTACTACTTCTATGCAATTTTAAAAGGAAAAAATCGTGTTCCCGCTGATTTCTATCCGTACTAGATTAATTTTTGATTTGATTAGTTTATATTTCCTATTTTCCCTTATTTGGATTATGTATTATTTCCTATTTTCATTCAAGAAAATCGAGAAAAAGAAAACTTAAATGGTTCTATCCTGTTTTGGTCAAGTTACTCTTTGTTTGCATTAAGTCTTTCTGTAGTTAACAACATGTCCATAGAATCCTCTTTTCTTTACTATTTCTGTATGCCATGTTAATTTATTTTCTACTGCCGTTTAGGATTAGTTTCCTTTCCTTTTGTTGCTTTTGATTAGGTCCAGATTCTGTTCATTATTTGTTTATCTTTTCGTGCCTTGTTTCTTTGCGACAATCATAATCCCTTGGCCCTGTTTGAACAAGATTATTTGTATTAATGAATTGGCTAGAATGTACTGCTCTTTAAGCATGATTACTTGTTGATTAGTTGCTTCATAGTTTACTTGAACAATTTTAATTAGGATTATTAGATTAATTAGGCTGATACTTAATCCTGAACCAGTGTATGGTCATGGATTAATTTAGTTTAATCCTAAACTTCAAGATTAACCTAACTAATGGTAGTTTATAAAAGCCACTTATTTAATAGGTTAACCCAAGTTAATAACTTCCCTAGTTAATAACTTCCCAAGTCCTAAAAGTGATTCACTTAAGATAAGAACATGTTAATTATTAAGTTAATCACTCAATTAGGATGAACTATCTAAAGTTGATAAATAACTTAACCTTTTAACCTTGTTTAACCTTAAGGGGTAATTCTAAGGGTACTAAGGGTTAGTTTGGGAATTACAATAGAAGAATCTTGGGTGTAACAACCCAAGAAACTTCTAGAATTAAGAAAATATCTTGAAATCAGATTTTTAGCGGGTAAAAGAGTAACTCTAAGAGGGGATGAGGTCTGAAATCAGTAGAATATTCTAGAAGGAGGTACAACTGCCCAATATTTTGACAGCTGTACCTGTACTATTTTCAGCTCTTGGACGAGGAATATGCCAAAGCATATCCCATCCTTGAGCTCCCTATAAGTAGACCCTCATTTACATATTTTGGGGACTTTTGGAGGGGACACTGAAAAATTTCTTTTTAGAGACTGAAAATTCTACTGAAAAAGCATTATCCCATATTCTACAAACTCTTTTCTGAAGATTGAATCTACCATCCTTTCTCACTAAAAAAATCCTTTTCAAACTTATGAAAATGGCTTTTATTTGTTTGATGATCTGATTCGAAAAAAGATTTCTTGCTTATACTCTCAAACTCTAGGTGGTTTTCTACTGCTGCTACTGTTTTATCTGGTTAAGCTTTTGGCTGCTGCTGATCTTGTCTCTATTTTTGCTGTACTGCTGTTACTTGACCTTTATTTGGTCAAGATTTGGGTTGATTTTCTCTTCAAACGGTATGTAATTGTCTGATATTATTGCAAGATTCAAAAATATGAACCTCATCTTCCTCTTTGCTCGATTTTGTCTTCTTCTATAACTGAATTGTTGTTATTTTATCTCGTGTGAAAATCTTAAAGTAGGACTGGTTCATATGTTGATAATAACAAATCTGAATATGTTGTTTATTCCTGAAGTCAGTATGTATTTGCTAGTTAAATTCCATTTTTACCATTTGCTTCTTAGTTTGTTAGTAAGGCAGAAGACACTAGGGTAGATGAATTTGACCTTTCAATGGTCAAATTCACCCCACAATAGTGCCAAAACAGTAGTTCCTATTGATAAAGCTATCTTTTTTTTTTAGATAAAAGAAGTGGTCAGAAGGCTTCTTAGAGTAAGGAATCTGAATCCTTTCAAACGATCAGATTTGTTCTCTATATCAAAGCCTACAAAGTCAGATTATGGTATTATCGGCAAGAAGAACAAGTATAAAACCTATGGAGCTGAATCCGACCCCTTTTATGGTCAGATTTAGTCCATAAAGGGTTCGAAAATACTTTGTTCATTCAAGAGCATCATTAAGGATTGAATCTAACCTCCTTTATGGTCAGATTTATTCCTTAAGTAATGCCTAAAAGTAGTCAAGTTACTGCATGAACTCTAGCTATAATCTGGATGCAAACTTGAAGTCTAGAATATGTTAAGTTAGTTCTCTCGGTTAAAGCATTAAGTAGTTGTTTTCTGTTTAAGATAGCACGATTGGAGTTGAATCTAATCCTCTTTATGGATAGATTCATTCCACGAGATGCAAACAGGTTCCTTTCCTTTTATTTCTTCTTGATAGCCAATCACAAGCAGAGGCAGGATAGCCCCAGGGGTTCGAGTTTGAGGAAGCTGTAGCTTAACGACATGATCTCCTTTTCTTTTCATTTAAATTTGTAATTACTTGGTAGAAACAAATGTAATTATTTCTAGAAACTCTTGTAATGTAAGAATGGACATTCTGTTTGCAATTTCAAACGAATATGCACAATTTAGTTTCAGATTTTTGCAATATCAACTTAAACAGGCATTTTAGATAGTTTAATATTCTGAAAAATGAGTTAAAATTGCAACCAATGGTTTTGATAAGTCCCTTAGACGTGAAAAAATATCCAGATTAAAAAAAATAGTTCCAATACTTGTTGAAATTCTTAAAATGGCTTATATGGAAAAATAGGATTTGATGTTCAAGAATATTTTTGGGACTTCAGAATTCATAGATCTGTAGACTTTATTAAGAATCATATGGCATTACGTTTAGACTACTTGAAATGAATGAATCTATATACTCCATGTTCTATAATAGTTGGGTATGTTTACTGCTTTCAAATACATAGTTCCTGAATTTGTGAAGTTGAATGTTTCCTTTATATTTCTATTGTTGACATGTATTTATCTACACAGCCTTATTTTCTTGACAATTAGCTAAAACTAGGAGGCCTAAAGTGATCAAATTGGGATAGACTAGACCATAGCCCATGTTTCATGACACGATTTAGCAATGGACTTTAGACATAATAAATCTCGAAAGTTTTTGGGGTAGAGACTACCATGAACTTAGAAAGATAAATTAATCGTCAAAGTATACGTTTTACGTAACTTTGATTAAAAATAACTAAAATATATTCGTTTTCTCAAATTGTGTATACGTTTACGTAACACAAATAAAGACTAAAATGAACACTCGTAGAGACACTTTAGGAACGAAGTTCTTAAAATTACCGGGATTACGTATACGCCCACGTGACGTAATTCCGGTTTCTTTCAACGACAAAATAAAATACGCGCTCGTGCAACTTTATTTATATCCTTGAATGAGTTCAGTGTCAAGAATTATGTACACGTCTGCGTGACATGATTTTAGACACATTTCAAACTCTACGGGTTTTACGCATACGTAACTCGGAATTCTTTAAATACTAAAGAATAATAAAAGCGGTAAAAAATATAAAAATGCACTTAGGTATAAAAGCAGTAGTTGAACAATTTAGGCCAAATTTAATCATTAAGCGACCGTGCTAGAACCACGGAACTCGGGAATGCCTAACACCTTCTCCCGGGTTAACAGAATTCCTTACCTGGATTTCTAGTTCGCAGACAATTTAAACAGAGTCAAAATTTCTCGGTTTTGGGATTTAATAAATAAACAGTGTCCCAGAACACCGTAAAAAATTCGGGTGGCGACTCTGAAATGAATAAAATAAATTCCAAAAATCGAATAATGTCACTTGAAGTGGAAAAACTCTCTTATTACTCTTACCGGGTGAAAAAGGAGGTGTGACAGCTCTGGCGACTCGGCTGGGGAAAAGAACCCAGAATCTCTGGTTCAGTGTTCAAGAATTCGAGCTTTTTATGTGGTTTTACTTGGCTTTGATAAATTGTGATATTACTGTGTTTTGTGCGCTCAAGTATGCTAAATATTATTTATTTACCGCTTTGATATTTATTTGAACTGTATTTAAAACTGTCTTCTTACGCCTCCCTTCTGAGTCTTCTAAAATTGGTGCACACGTTCGCGTGGCCCGCCTTTCTGTTAGAGGTCATATCAAGTAAGAAATACGGGGATACTAGCCACTAGGCCGGATAGCCTTTCGTGCTACCAGTACGTTGCTCCCACCCCGGCTCGATTTGTCCGCTCGGGCAGCCAAGGTCCAGAACAAAACCCCAGGTTTAAACCCTAGAATGACAAAACCTCATGTCGGATCCCTAGTAGGAACGAGTATCTGCATCATGTGCATTTTGACTTAGGGGACTAAACACAGGGGTTGGGTCCGTCTAGGACAGGTGTACCCGAAACAAAAATACCATCCTGATGCATCCTACTTGCTATATGTGCATTATTTGTCTCGGTTTGTTGTTGATCGGCTAAAGAAAGAAGAACAATAGAAAAAACAAAAGTGAGGGAGGATGGAAATTTACCAGTTTGGAAAAAACCTGATATTTGAAAAATACCTCGGAACTCTGTCAAATTTTCCGGAAAAGAAGGGAGAGAAGGATTTCAAAATATTTGAAAATGAAGAGAAAAAGAATTTCAAAATAGTGGTAAATGAGCCAAAATGAGATAAGAATTTCAAAATAAGTCAATCATTTTTCTTTAGTTATGTCAAAAGGGGCAGAACTACGCGGGTCTGATGTGAGATACGTAGGCAAACCTCATAGGTTCCGGCCTTCACTTTTTTTTAAAAAAAATCCAAAAATATTTTCCTTTAGAAAAAGTCTTTCTTTGAGACCCATAATTTTCAAAAATCAAAAGAAAATTCTTTTACTCCCTTTTGTAGAAAGTCTTTCTTTCGTACCCCAATTCTCAAAATAAAATAAACAAAAAGATTTTCTTTAATCACTTCTTTAGAAAAGTCCGAATAAAAAAAAAGTTAAAACCAATAATATTTTCTTTCGTTTTAGAAGTCTTTCATTCGAAAGGAAAATCAAAATCAAATTTTTTTTAGAAGTCTCTTTCCCAAAAATTCAAAAAAAAAATCAAAATTTGAAATATATATTTTCTTTTTTCTTTATAAGTCTTTCTTTCGGAAATTCGAAAAAATGTCCAAAGAACTTTTCAAAAGAAAATGAAAAAAAAAATCCAACGAGTTAGGTATGTTATTTACAATTTTTCCAATCTTCCTGAACTACGTAATGATCTGATTCATGCGACGCCATTATACGTAGGCAATCCCCATAGGATTCGATCATAACCATAAAATGAAAAAAAAAAGGGAAAAAGAGAGAAAAATCAGAGAGAGAAAGAAAATTAAGAAAATCGAGTGGAAAGAAATAATGGCAAAACAAGAGAGGAAAAACAAGTGCAAAATAAGAGGCAACAAAAATAGTGATTGGGAAAGGTTTTGGAGTGAAAGGAAAAAGAGAGAGAATTGGGAAGCGCAAACGCGAATAGTTAGCTAAAAGCCGGGATGAAGCATGCAGCCGCTCAAATGCATGACTAGAAACTTTAACTGTCTAGGTGCATTGCATTCCAAATGTGCGGTTGCCTATTTATTAAATCTTTTAATGCTGACAAGTTTGCTGTAATTCCAGTGAATTCAGGCAAGTGGTTAGTTTGTTTGGCATTCTGGCAACCCACCCCTACAACACCAGGTCTAAAGATAAGTTGATCATGGCTGGCAAAGAGCTGGATGCAAGTGTTATTGATCCGTCAAGGGAGGGAGAGGAGTCTGATGTTAATCTGAAAGAGGAGTTACACAAGTTGAAGCACCAAATGGCAGAAATGTACCAAGCATGGACGAAGGGGCATCCACCACCATCATATCCTGCTTTCGTCCCGCCACTAGCCCAACCCCAAGAACCTCCCACTATTGACTCATCTCCGCAATATCCACCAGGCTTCCCCCATTACCACCATTATCAGGGCACCACTTCCCAAACCACACAAGCACCATCAGCCAAACCAGTCACGTACCCCCCTCCACCAGCTACCCCTATTTTCGTAGCACCCCCGCCTGCTACACCCCATCGATCCTCCAGTGAGACATTGTTCCATACCCAAGATAACCAATACTATCTTCCAGAGCCTACTTTCAAGGCCCCAGACCATTACTCCTGCATTCCTCATTTCGACCTCCCTGTTGAGACTGAGAAACTACCTAAAAACCTAGAGCAGGAGGAGATGTTCAGTAAGGTAAGAAGCCTGGAACAATCGCTCAGAAACATGCAGGGATTGGGAGGCCAGGTGAGCGTAGCCTACAAATATTTATGTCTCTTTCCTGATGTTCAACTGCCTGTGGGATTCAAATTGCCTAAATTTGACCTATATGATGGGCATGGAGACCCGGTGGCCCATTTGAGGGCATTCTGCAGTAAATGAGAGGAGCCGGTGGGAAAGATGAACTACTGATGGCATACTTTAGCCAGAGTCTGAGTGGCACGGCATTGGAGTGGTACACTCGTCAGGATCACGGCAGATGGTATACTTGGGATGATTTGGCCCAAGCATTCGCTCGTCATTTCCAATACAACATCGAGATTGCTCCAGACCGTTTGGCTTTGACTAATATTGAGAATAAGCCTAGTGAAAGTTTCAGAGAATACGGTTTCCGCTGAAGTGAACAAGCGGCAAGAGTTAATCCCCCAATGGAGGAAAATGAAATGGTGGAGTACTTTTTGCAGGCACTGGAGCCTACTTACTTTGGCCATCTGATATCGGCCATAGGCAAGTCTTTCAACAAGGTACTAAAGATGGGTGGCATGGTGGAAGAAGGGCTTAAATCAAGCAAAATCATGAGCTACTCAGCCATCAAAGTAACCACCCAAGCCATTCAGAACGATACCGGGAGAGTGATTGGAAAGAAGAAGAAAGAAGATGTGGCAACAGTTGATTCAGGATCATGGTTTGGACCGAAGAGCCCATCACCCCATTATACCCAGCCTCGACCCCATCACCAAGCCTACCCCCAAAATCCATATAATCCACTCCAACCTTACTTCCCATCACCAGACCCTCAAATTTCTGTCCACCACGCCCAGTCATATACTCAACCTCCTACCTATTCACAATGGCATGTCCCAACCCCACAAAATGCCCAGCTCCACAAGATGCTTACCCACCCCAGCGAACCTACCGAAACCCTACTGGTCCAAGTTTCCGGCCCAAACCAGTATTCAGAAATGAGAGGTTGCAGTGGAAGAAAACTTTCACCCCGTTGGGGGAGTCTTACACCAGTTTATTCCAGAGATTGAGACAGTTGGATGTGTTGAGGCCAATTGAGTCGAAACTTCCAAACCCTCCTCCAAAGAATCGTGATTACTCCGTGAGCTGTGCATATTGTTCTGGTACTCCGGGACATGATACAAAGAAGTGTTGGCACCTGAAAAATGCCATCCAGGAGCTCCTCGACACAAACGAAATTGTAGTCCAAACCCCGGAGGCACCCAACATCAATCAGAACCCTTTGCCAACCCATGATGAAACAAACATGATCGAGATAGTACATAAGGGGGAACCCAAGAAGCCTTCACAATCCGTCATGATGATTCGGTCTAGTGAGGTCAAGCCAGTCAGAAAATGAACGGTTGAAGGATCAGTGAGCAAATTGAACACGAAAAACGGTGGGCCGTCTGTGGTAATTGAGAAAAGATCCCCAAGTAATGTTGTAGCAAAGCAAGATAAGTCAAAGGTGGTCGTGCCATGGTTGGCAAGTAAGCCTATCATAATTATGGAGGGTGCTCGTACGGACCCTATCATCATCAAGCTTGTAACCCAGTTGCCGGTAGTCAACACCAAGGCTATCCCATGGAACTACGAACGGGTGACAGTGACCTATAAGGGAAATGAAGTGAAAGAAGAAGTTAATGAGGCACAGGGATTAACTCGTTCGGGGAGATGCTTCGCCACGAAAGAGTTAAGGAAAGCTAAAACATCCAGAGATAACCCAGCCCTAGTAAATAAAGCAGTCAGTGAAGAAGAAGCGGAGAAGTTTTTGAGAAAAATGAAGGTACAAGATTACTCCATCGTAGAGTAGTTGAGAAAGACGCCCGCTCATATTTCCCTGCTATCATTGTTGATCCATTCAGACGAGCATCGTCGGGCCCTGATGAAAATTCTGAACGAGGCTCATGTCCCCGACAAAATCTCAGTGAACCATCTGGAAAAGATCGCCAACAAAATATTTGAAGTAAACAGGATTACCTTCTCTGATGACGAGTTGCCCGTGGAAGGTACTGAACACAACAAAGCTCTCTATCTTACGGTGAAATGTGAAGATTCTGTGTTCACCAGGGTATTAGTTGACAACGGATCCAGTGCAAACATTTTCCCTCTCTCTACTCTGAACAAGTTAAAAGTTGATGATGAGAGGATTCACAAGAACAACATATGCGCCCGAGGTTTTGACAGTGGAGGAAAAGACTCGGTTGGTGATATAGTGCTTGAGCTGACAATAGGACCAGTGGAGTTCACCATGGAATTCTAGGTATTGGATGTGGCCGTCTCTTACAATTTACTGTTAGGTCGGCCGTGGATACACGCCGCCAAAGCAGTCCCG
>ML255348.1:12074-50186 GCA_005239495.1 Nicotiana undulata
ATATATATATATATATATATATATATATATATATATATATATACACAATGTTTCTCTTTGATACTATTATCCATATCTTATGAGGCATGACTACCCAACTGATCAGTGATAACTGCCCGATCGACCGTAGCGTGGTGGTAAATGCATGACTGCCCTACCGGCCGTAGCGCGGTGGTAAATGCATGATTTCCTGACCGGTCGTAGCTCGGTGGTTCATACGTAACTGCCCAACCAGCCGTAGCTCGGTGGCAAATGCATGACTGCCCGACCGGCTGTAGCTCGGTGGTAAATATATAACTGCCCAGTCGGTCATAGCTCGACGGTAAATGCTTAACTTCCCGGCGGTCGTAGCACGGTGGTAAATGACTATGGATGTCTACCCAATCGTCTGTAGCACGGTGGTAAATGAATATGCATGACTGCCCAACCGTCCATAGCACGGTTGTAAATGAATATGCATGACTGCCCAACCGGCCATAGCATGACGGTAAATGAATATGCATGTATCACTATATTATAAATATTAACATTTAGACTTAGGAACATACGTAAACATGCTTGAATATCACTTTACAGGAATGGATAACATAGACATCCTTAACTGCTAAGAGTAGAATCACTTTTGGAATAGCATTGCATTTACGTATCGTTACTTGGATCATGCCAAAAGAAAGATGGATTAGCCTTGACATACCTTAGCCGATTCTCTTGATAATCCCTCTAACACACGACAAAACACGTGATGGGAAGATCGAAGTAGGAAAAGTTCCGTATAATATTCTTGAGAAAGATTGCATCGTACTCCCTCAAAATCGCAAAATCCCGTTGCTATTATTCTAAAAAGTCTCGTAGTATAATCTTTGGATGAATTTGCTGAAGCCTTCTTTCCTTGTGAGAAAATAATTTTTATCTTTGCAATAAAGAAAACCTCATAAAATTTCTCATATTATGTGTATAATTTAAAGCATATTTGAAAGTAGTAGTAATATTATTATTTTTATAAACGTTTTTACAAAAATGTTCCACTCAAAATATCATATGAAATGTATATAACGGTATCAATGTTGTTAAACTTACGGGGCCTTACAATAACATAGTCACATGTCCTCTATAACCTCATGAATGGTCTTAATCCCTTCAAGCTCATATGGAACGACTTATCCTATAAAGTACGGGATGTAATAGCGCCAAACTGTTTACTCGTAAAACGGTACGATTGAATTTATATGTGGTTTAAAGACAAGTAAATCGATTTGATCCTAAAATGATAAATAAATTTAAAAATATAAGATTTAGCGTTGAAATCGAGATATGACAGTAGCAATCTCGATTCGGGGAGCAGAGCTTCCAGAGGCAGTAATAACAATATAAATAAGTAAGAAGATAAAATAATATTGAGCTTTGAATGGAGTATAGTGTATGCTTGTCAGAAAATTCGTGTCCTTTATAATTGTTTTGGAGCTCACAATTTATAGGAGAACAAGCCCAAAGTGTGGTATTTTTGGATTCAAATGACAAAAATAGGTGAAATAAATAACTGATTATAATTTTAAATATAGTATAGTTATTTACTGCGCTATACCTTAACGGCATATTTGTCTGTTCAGATATAGCGTATATAATATATGTGTCATACTCAGTGTTTGCGGTTTGACTGCATAGCGCATCAATGAAATGCGCTATCCATAGGATTTGTCTATGTTATAACTTATCTATTAGTGAGTATGTTCCCCTTGATCTCTATCTTAAGTTTACTAAACAAAACTAATTTCGTTTGGTCAATTCAATGCCTTATTTCCTGCGTGAAGACGTCATAATTGTATACTTCAAGTCATAATCTTTGAATGTTCCTCTCCTTTCTCTTTCTCGTCCAATTCTCAACGTCATCATTCTCTAGTCTTAATTACCTTGAATCGTGGAATCTTTTTATCTCCAAGAAAGTGTTTTTTTTTACTAAAAAGGTATCACGATCCAAATTTCACTAATCGTGATGGCATCAAATTCAACCCGCTAGGTAAGACAACTATCAATTATCCAATTTTAATTATATTAACAAGACAATTAAATGAATGTGATTTATGAAATTTTATACATTTCCCAAGAATTAGTAGTACAAATCATGAGCTTCTACGAATAGATTTTACGAGCGAAAACGAAATAAATACACAGTCTGTTTAAAAAGTACATAAATAGAATTTTTATAATCTAAGGCTTCCCCGAACAAGGAGGCAGCTACAACAGGTACGCCGGTACATCTTCAAGTCCCGCAACCATCGAGCACAGCAACAACAACAACTGACATCTACACGCAATGTGCAGAAGTGTAGTATCAGTACAACCGACCACATGTACTGAGTAAGTAACAAGCCTTACCTTAGGTTGAAAGCAGTGACGAGCTACCACTAGGTCGGGTCCAATACCAGTATTCTACAATAGTTCGCAACAGCGTAATACAAATAATAAAATGAGTATCTCAGAAGTAAAATGCTCAACTCGCTCACAGTTCCAGAAAATAGGCATGTTTTTCAAATATCTTAGTGAAAACTCAAATCTTTTGCCAAAGTGCCGAAATACATGTAAGTTTGAAACTGTGCTTTTTCCCAATATCTTTTCAACAATAAGTAAGATGTTTCATTTTCTTTACAAATGACAAGTATAAAAAACATCTTTGAGCCCACAAGTCAATGTGTATAATAAGTCATGGAAGACATGATACTATATAACATGAGGAAAAATGCATCTCTATGCCTGTATGTCATGCGTGCATGCAAATGCCTGTATGACATGTGTGCATGCAAATGCCATGTATCTCGATCCACACACGTTTATAGTCGACTTCTCTCACTGGGGTGTTCAAACTCTGGAGGGCTCCTACAGCCCAAGCGCTACGCACAGACAACTCACGTGTTGCACGGACAACTCACATGCGATAATATCAATATTTGAATCCGCAGGGACAACTCACGTGCTATGGTATCAATATCCCCGTAACCAAGCCCTCGGCCTTACTCAGTCATCAATCTCTCCAGTCTCTCTCACGGGCTCACAGTGTCATGAAACTAGCCTAACAACAAGAATATGATGTATTAATAGATAACAACTGAGACTGAGATATGATATGAATGCATGAACATGAATGAGTACAAATATCAAGAAAGTCTGTGAAATAACAGCAAGAAACGGCCACTACGGGTCTCAACAGTATCGACATAAAGTCTAAATATGATATCTAGCATGATTGACAACTCAATTACTTTATCACATGGTAAAATCACAGATATCGACAAAATAGGGCAACTATACTGGGCCATAGGAACCATAGGGTCCTATTTCACTGGGTGCACGCCCGCACCCTTGTCACCTAGCATGTGTGTTACCTCAATACCAATCACATAACACCTAATTTGGGGTTTCATACCCTCAGCACTAAGTTTAGAAGAGTTACTTACTTTAACAACGTAGAAATGCTACTCCGGGATGCTCTCGCCCCTCGACTCGGCCTCCAAAAGCTCCGAATCTATTCACAATCAGAACAATACCCTCAATATACACTAATGGAATGAATTCCACAAGAAAGACTATCAAATTAACACAAAATCTCGAAACCGGCTCACACCCCTGCCCCGAGCCCATGCCTCGAAACCCGACAAAAATTACAAAACTAGACAGCTCATTCGCTCACGATTCTAGCCATACCAAATTTATCGAAATCCAACACTGTTTGGACCCTCAAATCCTCACATCAAACTCTCCAAAATCCCAAGCCCTAACCCCCTCAATATCTCCCCTAATTCCCACTAATTACATGATTAAACAAAGGAAAATCACCATAAACACGAGTATTAGGGCTCTAGAAACTTACCTCATAGATATCCCTTGAATCCTTCTTCAAAATCACTGCTAAAAGCCTCAAAATCAACTAAAAATGGTGAATCACGGACTAAAATTCGCAAAGTGTGCTATTTATACATTCTACCCAGGCTTTTTGCACCTGCGGTAAAAATCTCGCACCTGCGCAATTCACTTAGCCCCCCATACCCTGCACCTCCGCCCAGGTCTCGCACTTGCGGACTCGCAGGTGCGACCATATCATGTACACCTGCGCTCCAGCTCCAACCTGCCATTTCTGCATCTGTGATCCTCTCTCCGCACTAGCGGCTCCCATCCGCAGGTGCAGAAAAACATCAGAAGTCCAAAAACCAGAAGAAACAGCAGATCTCAACTCCAAAACCAAATCCGTTCACCACCCGAAACACACCTGAGGCCCTCGGGACCTCAACCAATAATACCAACAAGTCACATATCAACATACGAACTTAGTCAAACCTTCGGAGCTATGAAAACAATATCAAAACACCAAATTACCCTCGGAATCAAGCCTAAGAACTTCTAAACATCCAAATTCGACAAACGACGCCGAACCTTACCAAACCACGCCCGATTGACCCCAAAATTTGCACACACGTCACAAAAAACACTACGAACCTACTCCAACTTTTGGAATTCCATTTCGACCCTGATATCTAATTTTCCATTGCCAACTAAAATCGCAAAATTTTCAACTTTCGCAATTTCAAGCCTTATTCCACCACGAACCTCCGATTCACAATCCGGACGCGCTTTTAAGTCCAAAATCACCCAGCGGAGCTAAAGGAACCATCATAAAGGCAATCCAAGATCAAATTCTAGTCATACAATTATGCACCCCGAAAACGTTCCTTGGATCTTGAGAATAGGAAAACTCCTCCTTCAATGCCTTCAATTGAAGAGCCTCCTATCTTGGAGTGTCATTGCCTCCACATCTCAAGTCCTCAGGTATGAATTCCTTGTCTCTTGTTCTACTTTACCATTTATTCTTTCCTCGTGTTTGACTACCATGCTAGTTAACTCTATATGGGTGGTGCTACATAAGAGGAATAAAGCTATTGGGTAGACTTTGGTGGATATTCGAGGAATAAGCCCCACAATTTGCAGAACAAGATTAACTTGGAGGAAGATGTCATACCATCCATCGAACATCAAAAGAGACTAAATGAAGCCATGCAAGACGTGGTAAAAAAGGAGATCATCAAATGGTTAGATGTCTCGGTTGTCTACCCTATTTTCGACTGTTCGTGGACTTCCTCGGTGCAATGTGTTCCGAAGAAGGGGGCATAACAGTGGTCACCAATGACAAGAACGAGTTGATTCCCACAAGAACGGTGACCGGGTGGAGAGTGTGTTTGGACTATCGCAAGCTAAGCAAGGTCACGGAAAGACCATTTTTCACTCCCCTTCCTTGACCAAATGCTGGATCGGTTGGCCGTCCGTGCTTTCTATTACTTTCTAGATGGATATTCGGGCTACAACCAAATCCTTTTTGTCCCGGAAGATCAAGAGAAAACAACGTTCACTCGTCCTTATGGAATTTCTTCTTTCAATCGGATGCCATTTGGCTTTTGTAATATACCGACGACTTTTTAACGGTGTATGATGGCAATCTTTACGGATATGGTAGAGGACTACCTTGAAGTCTTCATGGATGACTTTTCTGTAGTCGGGGATTCCTTCGATGATTGCTTGGCGAATTTGGATAAAGTACTGGCAAGGTGTGAAGAAACGAACTTGGTGCTAAATTGGGAGAAATGCCATTTCATGGTCGAGGAAGGAATTGTCCTTGGCCACAAAATTTCAAAGAAGGGCATAGAGGTCGACAAGGCAAAGATAGAGGTGATTTCTAAACTTCGACCTCCAACCTCAGCGAAAGGCGTGAGAAGTTTCTTGGGTCATGCAGGGTTCTACCGGCGCTTCATAAAGGATTTTTCTAAAGTGGTGAATCCATTGTGAAAGCTCTTAGAGAAATATTCTATATTCACTTCAATGATGATTGCATGAGAGCCTTTGAATTGCTAAAGTTCAAATAGACAACCACTCATATTATCACCGCTCCAAATTGGATTATCCCTTTTGAGCTCATGTGCGATGCTAGTGATGTAGTGGTTGGAGCAGTTTTAGGGCAACGTATCAACAAAATTTTGTCATCCAGACTACTATGCTAGTAAGTCCATGAATTATGCCCAAGTTAATTACACCGTTACTAAAAAAGATCTCCTTGCTAGTGTGTTTGCAATAGAGAAGTTCCGCCCATACTTGTGGGTGCAATGGTTATTGTTCATACGGATCATGCGGCACTTTGCTATCTTATGAGTAAGAAATCTTCAAAAGCTAGGTTGATGAGATGGGGGTTATTGTTGCAAGAGTTTGATATTGACATCCAAGATCGAAAAGGGAGTGAAAATCAAGTGGCGGACAACTTGTCTTGTTTGGAGGAGAAGGGGAGGCAACATGATGGCCTTGAAACCAATGACTCCTTCCCCGACGAGCAACTCTTGGCTATTTCAATGAATGAGGTTCCATGGTTCGCCGATCTAGCAAACTTCCTTGTGAGTGGAATCATCCTGGATGAGTTCTCTTCAAATCAAAGGAAGAAGCTCCAACAGGATTGTCAAGATTATTATTGGGACGAGCCATACCTTTTCTGGATTTCATGGATGGAGTAATTAGAATATGTGTACCGGATGAAGAGAAAAATGTTGTTCTTGAGGCTTGCCATTCTTCGCCTTATGGTGGTTACCATGGCAGATCAAGAACGGCGACCAAAGTGCTAAGTTGCAGTTTCTATTGGCCTACTCTTTACAAAGATGCAAGCAATATGGTGAAGCGATGTGATGAATGCCAATAGGCTGATGGAATATCGAAGAAGAATGAAATTTCTCTCACTACCATTTTGGAGATTGATACCTTTGATGTGTGGGGTATTGACTTGATGGGTCCTTATGTGAGTTCTTGTGGAAACACCTACATCTTGGTCGCGGTTGATTATGTGTGTAAATGGGTTGAGGGCGTTGCTCTACCAGACAATGAAGCGATAAGTGTGGTGGCATTCTTGAAGAAGAATATTTTCACTAGATTTGGTACTCCGCGGGCTATCATAAGCGATGGAGGGTTGCATTTTTGAAACAAGGATTTTGACACTTTGCTTAGCAAGTATTGTGTTACTCATAATGTTACGACTACCTATCATCCACAAGCTAGCGGTCAAGTGGAAATTTCCAACCGGGAGATAAAGAGTATATTGTTCGAAACAGTGAATGCTAACTGAACAGATTGGTCAAAGAAGCTTGATGAAGCACTATGGGCTTATCAGACTGCTTTCAAAGCTCCTATCGGGATGTCTCCATATCAGTTGGTGTTTTGCAAATCTTGTCATCATCCGGTGGAACTTGAGCATAAAGTCATGTGGGCTTAAAGAAGTTGAATCTTGACTGGGATGCAGCTGCTAACTTGCGGGTTGCACATTTGAATGAATTGGATGATTTATGGTACCATGCATATGCAAGTTCGTCCTTGTACAAAGAGAAGATGAAGTACATTCATGACAAATACATCCTAAATAAAGAGTTCAAGGTGGGAGATCTTGTTTTGTTGTTCAACTCACGATTGAAGATGTTTCCCAGAAAGCTGAAATCTAAATGGATTGGTCCTTTTGAAATTGTGGGTGTGACACCTTTTGGTGCATTAGACTTGAAGAACAAAAATGATGAGGCATTCCGAGACAATGATCACAAAGTGAAGCATTATTTGGGACAATTGATGATGGCCACGTGGTGGCAATTATTCATTTGAAATGATGGTAATTTGCGTCGTGCCACGACGTTAAATCATGCGCTTCTTGGGAGGTAACTCATGTTTATTTTTCTTTTTCTTTTCATACTTTATAGATAGGAGTTATTTTTGTGCTAACTAGATTTGAAATGTGTTTCAGAGGTGAGTGTGTTTTACAGGAACTGTGCTCAGAAAATTGGCTAAGTATGGAAAAAGTGCGGACCGCACAATTGTGATTTCTACAGCAAAAGGGAACTGTGGCTGCATAATTACAGTACGGACCGCACAACTTGTAAAGGGAAAATACAAACTCTATGAAGATTGATCTGTCAGAGAAATGGCCTAAG
The DNA here is from genome assembly GCA_005239495.1 of Nicotiana undulata. NCBI lineage: Eukaryota > Viridiplantae > Streptophyta > Magnoliopsida > Solanales > Solanaceae > Nicotiana > Nicotiana undulata. Next base: position 20,066 of record ML255348.1, read on the forward strand.
TGCGGCCGCACATCAAAATCTGCGGTCCGCAGCAAAAATCTACGGTCCGCAGCAAAAATCTGCGGCCGCACCACAATCTCTGTGGACCGCAGATCAGCAAACGCTTTTGAGCCCTAGGTAAAAGAGTGCGGACCGCAGAAGGAATTCTGCGGCCGAACCCATCCCCTTGTCCCTCTTAGTCAGACCTCCAGTATAAATAGTAACCTTAGGGTTATTGTACATTTTTTCCCTCTCCAAGCACTCAAAATTCTAAAATATTGAAACTGTCTGATTCAATCATCTGCCACACTAAATCCACATATGTGATCACTCATTTGCAGTGCTTCATATCTGGTATGCTTCAATTACCCAAAGAATGTTTCAATGTTTAGTGTAATTTATAATTTGTTAGGTGTTGATACCCAATTTTTCCCAGACTATTTTTAAATTTGCATATATACCTTCAAAATCACCCTCTACAGTAGTCGATATTCTTCCATAATTTTTCGTATTTTTATCAATTATTTTCCTGTTCATTTAATATTTTTGTTCCATAATTATTCATAAACGATGTTATAAATAATTTCAAATCATTTTTTCCCACTCAATATGTTATTTATGTCCTATATTAATTCCCTTAGGATTTGATTATTTCATAAATTAGCCAATATTTGCATTATTTAGTTAATTTCAGCAATTTTTGCAATAATAGCACAAATACGCATTTATACCTTTTTTTAAATGCAACAACTGATCATTTCTATATTTTTATAGTAGTTAATTATCTTAATTTCATTTATCAGGTTTTAATTTTATTTTATACAATTATTAACTATTTTAGTTAATTAATTATCTTATTTAATTGGGTATTTTACATCTGGCCCATTTTATTTAAATTTTAGCCAAATTTTGAAATCAACCCCACCTGACCCAAACCCACAATTTTAACCCAACCCAAACCCTATAATAACCCGGCCCAACCCCTCAATTTATCTGAGCCGTTGATCAACATAGATCAACGACCCAGAATTAATTTTCCTAAATTAACTCCTAACCTACCCCACTTCCCGTCTCATTCTTTCGAGACCATTTCTCTCTCTATCTATCTCTGTATCTCCTAGTTCTCTCTAGAAGCTTCCCATGGCTTCTCCCCTTTCGATGGGGTCTATCCATTTTTATCCGGATGGTTCTCATCGGAAACCATGGCTCTTCGTCGTCTCCTGGTTATCCACCTACTTCTCACCGGTCCAGTGATGCCTTGCGGTCCTCAGGAGAGCTCGGAGCGGTTCTTTTGCCTTCCCATGGTCCCTTTCCACTTTTCCGGCCTCCCCGGCCGTCTGAGTAAGATCCACAACCACTCCGGCCTAAGTCGGCGCCATCTTTGAGGTTTTTCCTCTTCTCTGGGTTCCACGAAACCCTAACACTTTGCATTTCAACATTCTTTTAAGATCTACCCTAGATCTACAGTGTTATGAAACTTTTCTATATTTTTCTCTGAAAAATTCCATCTTGAAACGATTTCGAAATTTAGGGTTTCTTAACCCCTTTTCAAAACGGTTTTTACTTCTAATTTTAGTGATTTCTATTGTATGTTGAACGATTCGCTTATGTCTCATTGCTCTCCGAGTTATTATGCTGAAGCCTTAAGTCTTTTAGCCCGTTTTGATTATGTGTAAAAGCCATTCATATGATTCTCGTTACTAAGAGGGGTTTAATCCTCTATTGTTTTGTGACTCCTTGCTTAGAGTTCTCTGATTTTATGCTATTCTTGTTGATTATCAAGTCTGATTATTTGCCTGAATACTTCACTGATTCTATGCCAAAGCTATGACATTCTTTTGAATCTATGCGTTTGTGTGTATCTCCGATAATTATGCTTCGATTATTTTGAATTGTTTCCTTATTGGTAAGATGTTTTCCTTAATCAGCATTGATTCTTTGTGACCTTCAGCCTCACTCGTGATTATGTGACTGATTTTCCAAACTAGACTGAGTTTTACCTTATTTATGTGCAATCCATATTTTCCTTGTTTAGAAGCACTCTGTATTTGGCTGTTATTATATGCTATATGATTTTGCTGCCCTATTATAATAAAATCAGTTCACAAGTTGATTCTTTTCTTTAGCTAATTGTATTGGTACAGTTTGAACTTGACTCCCTAATTAAAGGAGTCCTTGTCCTTAATTGATACTAATTGAATATTCTTTCCATACTTGTGTTAAAGCTAGGACTCCTTACCTTATGTGCTTACTCGTTTTCAACATTATAAATACTCTGTCCTTTTTTGCATAACAGACACACGAATACATTGATACACTGACATACACACACAAAACACTGAGTACATTGCTCTGAAACTTCTGTGTTTCCATACACATCTCTTCTTGCTCTTTACATCAATTGTTGACTACTCAGTTGGCTGAAAGCCAAAACTCAGTAATCCTTGTTGCTTTCTTATTCCTGCACACTGCTATCCTACTACTCTCTTGTTCTGCATACTACTGTTGCTGCTCTACCTCTTTGCACTTTGTTGTTCTATACCCTTGACTGGTATATTCCTAATTTAAGTTTACAGTGTCTCCACGCATTAAGTTTCAGTTCATGTTAATCTAGTTGTTCCTTTTGTGCTTTATCTTATGGTTCTACTGCCTACCATGTAACTGGCATGCTTCTATGATTTCCCCTTCCCTTTTAGAATAAGATGTCTCCTGCTTTACCTTGTATGATCTACTATAACCCTATTTGACCCCTATGGAGTCAGCATGCATGTTTGTCTATGTGATCATCCTTTTCTTGTCTCAACATGACTGTTGTTTCTTGTCTGTTCTTATCCTCTACTTAGCTTATCCTGCTACAGACCTGTGTTCCCTCCCCATGACACCTAAAGACTATATGATTCTGACTCTATACCTAATATGTGACTCTGCGATGCTTTATGACAACTATGTGATAATTATTTGAGAACTTGTGACTCTATTCTACTGCTAGCATGTGAATTAATTGTCCCCAACTCCCTATCCTTGTTTGTGTTTGTTTTCTTGAACTCTCTATATGTTGAATTGTGGTTGCACTACCTCTCCCTTTGCAAACTGTTTTCATAAATTCTTGCATTGTCCTCTGAAGCTATTCTCAAAAATTGTTGTTTCAAAACTACTCTTTTTCAAACTCAACTCCTTTACACTGCAAGCACCTATCACTACTCTTAGACTTTAGGTTCAGCCCCCTTCGTGTGAGCACTGCCTTGGGGACCCCTGAGTACCCATTGAACTCTGACACACAAGGTTGGCATTCCACACTACACTTACTCATTCCTGGCTAGGGAACTTGGGTGTGAGCACTGCCTGGGATCCCCTGAGATCCTTAGGAACTCTGACACACCTGGGTTACAAGAGGTCTTGGCATATGGCATGTTGGATCTGGTACTTGGGCCTACTGTTAGGCTCCCTATAGTGTAACTTCTTAATTTTCTTATTCATTTGTGTAATTTATGTAACAATGGTCTGTAATAACTAAGTGTAAAAACAACTCTGGGGCTGGATAGTGAAAATGGGATGGGATTATGCATGTCTAGTACAGTTGTGGGTAGAGATCATGCCTATAGGGTTTACTTTACCTATGTGTGCAATAGTATCATGTTTAGGATATGTTTGCCATGCATTAGAAACTATGTTTAAGTATGTTTATTTCAGCATCTCATCACGCCCATGTTCATTTAGAGAATTATGTTAAGCAACCTGTAAAACTGTTATAATGGTTGCAAACACCTCACTTAGAAATCCTGCTCATAGTTTAAATAATTATATAAAAACAGTTGTCATAAGTAAATACTGCCTCTGCATGTTCCTGATCTATATATAGAAATCCTGTTTTAGGTTTCAAATTATCAGTACTTGCATTAGATACCATGTCGCTTTAGGAACTCACTCTCAGCATGCTCATTCGTTTATGTTAGAATCATGTACTGTCGCAAACACCTAGAAATCATGCTAGGATCATCAACTTAATGAAATTATGTCTCCATGCCTCCTGTTAATAAGCAACTTCGTTAATAAGGGATTCTGGTTCTTAAGAAAGTATTTATGTGCATTCAGAAAAATTAGCATCACTCTATGCATTTAGATATCCTGTCATAAGACATGGCACCCACCTTAGTTTAAGGCTTAAATTGTTTCATCCTTACTGTTTCTCTTTGTTAAGGTTAAACTGGAATAACTGGAGTACATTTCTTTAACACGCCTAGGCAAACCTTAGGCACAACGTTTGATAAAACCAAAATCAGTAACTACTTTTGTACACTGCCTATTAACCACAATGGTTTTAAAATCAGTCATCTTTTCTGAAACTTGTTAAACCCTGCTATTTGCTACTGGCTTCACGCCTAGAATCCCTACTTTAGGTTCTGAAATATAAGACTTATTTGTGTTTGAGACGTGCTAGTAACGTGCATTATTTGTGGAGGATCTATGAGCCACATGTTTGTTTGTGTGTATCCCGTATATGCAAGTCCTAATTGTTTCTTTACTTGTCTCTTAGAGTTTATCCTTTAAAACCTAAGAGGTCAGCCTAGCACTCACCCTCTAGGAATAGTAGTCCTAACTTCCTCCAGGACTGATAGGATGGGGCGGGTAATAGCACGCAATAAGCTTCGTGACCAACACACGCGTTTTAAATACCTTAGCGGGGTGGGAAAGGGTAAAATATGGATATGATGACCGGTGCGCTAATACCACGCATTGCCTCTCTTATAGGAGTGACATACCGGGTATTGCATTGATGTGATCCATATTGCTTTAAACCCTAGGACATTTTCATTCAAATGATTTTAATTTGCTATTCTTTAAATTTCTTTTAGTAATTTCAGTATTTACTAGAAATCCCCTCTTACATGTGCCTTGTTTGCTATTTGTTCACCGTCCAAATTCAAAAAATTACTTGGCTGAGACCCACAGTTGTGGATCTTTAGGAGTGCCTAACACCTTCCCCTTAGGATAACTTCAAGCTCTTACCCAATCTCTAGTAATGCAAACTAGTTTATGAGTTAATTATTCTAGGTGCCCTTAAATCGTTAGGTGGCGACTCTTCCTTAAACCTTTTCCTTTAAGGAGTTGTCCAGAATGTCATGAAACCCGATCTCCGCGTACCTAACCCGTGCGAGGAAAAAGAGGGGCGCGACATTAGGTAGTTTTAGGCCATTTGTCAACAGGTTTCAATTTTACTACCATGTGGGGTTTAGACTGTGTTGGGTTAACTGCTAATTTATCTATGGGGAATGAGTGAATTTATTTTCACGCTTAATTGTTAATACCATGTCAAATTTTTGCAAAAATTAAAAACCCTAGAAAGTCTACTCGATTTTGTTTTGAAATCTGCGGTCGCACAAGAAATTGTGTGGTCTGCAGAAGTTGAGATTAAGGTTCATTGGTGAAGCATGATTCTGCGGCCGCACTTGAATTGTGCGGTCTGCAGAAATCCCAGCGCGTTCGCAGAAAAGAGAGTGCGGCCGCAAAAGAGCCTAATCTTGTCATTAGAGAGTTAGCATTTTTGGGATATCTAATGTGCAGCTGCAATGATAAAAGTGCGGATCGCATTTCAAATCTTCGGTCGGACTCAAAATTGTGTGGACCGCAAGTTCAAATTGTGCGGTCCGCACAGCTTAGCCTGCGGCCGCACTTGTAATTATGTGTACCGCACTTCCCCACCCTGCAAGCATGTTCTACACTGTTTTTACTTTCTGTTTGCACTTGAATTACAACTGACTGTTATTGTTTCTTGTTACAGAAAATGGTTAGATCTTGAGGCCGTGGAGATACGTCAAAGGGGAGGGGTGAACCTTCTAGAGGTCGAGGCAATAGTACTTTACCCCTCTCCCTCCAAAAGATAATCACCAAGAAAGCTACAGTCGGATGAGGATGAAATCCAAAGCCCTCCGAATCTAGTTCATATGCCCCATCTCGAGAGGCATCGGAGGAAGACTTAGTTGAAGAGCAAACGGCTGTCCAATCACAGCCACCAGGAAGGTATCAACTCAAGGATGAGTCTTCCTCCTCAAATAGCACCTCTAAGGGTTCGGAGAGTGCCAGTCAGGCTTCAGACCCGTTCTCTACACTTGTCCCTAAGGTACCTACAGTTGATGATATTCCATATGATGGTCGAAGGGGATATACCAAAATTGTCGGCCTTAAAAGGACGAAGAAGAAAGAGGTCTAGGAGGACCGGTTCGTTAGTCTAGCTGCTTTCACTAGCTTCTGTGGGTGGTGGCCGGTGAGATCGCCTACTCTTGAGCAACATTTCCAACTTAAAGATCTTAAGAAGTATAATCTAGTAGTATTGAGACAGTTTCAAGAGTGAAAGGGGTGGATGTGGTTGACCCAAACCGTTGTGAACGCCAAAGAGTATCTGGTCCGGGAGTTCTACGCCAATGTGGCGCGCATAAAGAAAGGGACCAAAGTGACAAAAGGAAGGAATCAGAAAGTGAGATTTGACCAGCACACACTGAACTCCTATTTCGGGTTTGAGGATGTGGAGCCTGCACAGTACTTGGAGAAGCTGGCGATCCGTGATGGAGCTTGCCCATGGCTAGTTCAGCTTCTTGCAGCCCCGGGGCCACCACCACCATGGATCACTGCATGGGTTCTTATTCAGCGGAACACCCTAAACTTCGAGGTGAAGGGATGGCAGACCTTCGTATGTAGCATACTAGACCCGTGCCAGAATGAAACCAACCTACCTATTCCACGAGCAGTTCTAGTCGCCTCTATTATGGACAGGAACCCAATTAATGTGGGTGTCGTGATGTCGGGCCAACATGTCTATGGTCGCCAGGCAAGTTGATACCTCCTACCCGTATCCTAACACCATCACTGAGTGCCTTAAGGATGCACGGGTGGAGCCGTAAGATTTTGACACGAAGGTTCGGGCTAATAAGCCCTTCTCTTGGTATTCCTTGATGGATGCTCACAACCCTAAGAAAAAAGGTCAGCCGACTACCGTCGTAGGCAAGTCTGAGGAGCCATAGTGGAAGATGAAGAGTCAGCAGATATGCCTTCCACTTCAGCAGAGCCCTCAGCCAGTACAACTACCATGCCTCCACATTCATCCTCACTACCACCCACCTCAGCTTTGAAGCTGATACCTATGCCCTCTGCTCCACCCTCTGTGCTGCGAGTCTCCTCTGATCCACTCTCTGCACTACTGTTGCAAAGTTGTCTGACATATACATTCATGTTGCAGAAAATTCATCTATTCCGGCACTCCAGATTCCCCCCATAGTTGAAGAAACCTTAAAGAAAATCCTGTAAAATCAGAACACAATTCTGGCCACTCTAGTACAAAATGGGTCAGTCATAGAGGAGATGGCCTAGGAAGTGAAGAATATGCAGAAGTCCCAAGCCTCAAACAAGTCAATGGATAATCTCCGGAGACAAGTCACCAAGCTTTTGTAGCCGGAAATATTCCATTTGATATGCTCCCAGATTCTATAGCACCAGATGGTCTGTCTGAGGATCCATACGTTGCTACTGACATTGCCAAGGCAGTCTGTCAGATGTTCACCAACCCAGCCACTCCTTAACTTAAGCATGATGAGATCCAATTGGATGAGGTTGAGATCGACCACTGTTGGGGACAGGTAGATGCCCACAGAGTCATTGGTCTTCACTCTCACCCTTCCTTTACTCTTATTTTGTTAAGCATTGGGGACAATGCTTATTTTTATTCGGGGGGGGGGGGGGGGGGGGGGGGGGGGGGAGTGGGGAGTTTCTTTGATACATTTTGATGATTATGTATTTTGATAACTATGAGATATTTGGTCTGTAATTAACTTATTACTATTTTCTTCTTTTTTCTCATTATGTATATATTTTGTCTTATCTCTCATTATGTATATTCATTAGCTTTCAATAGTTTTTTTGCTTTGTAGCTTATTTATCTTTATGTTTGTTTTCTTTTTGAATTAGTAGCTTATTTTTGAGTTAATAGCTTCTTTTTATGTTTAGTTGAAAATAAGCCTTTGGTTTTCTTAATGTCGCGGTTCTTTCTAAAGGTAGTTTTTGTGTGAACTGGGTGACTTTTTCCAACGATGGATGGCGTGACAACCTTCTTAAGGGATTGAGTCCGTTTTTGGTATTTAGGTAATAATAGTAGTAGTAATAAATAAAAAGACCTAGTTGAGTCATGCTCGAAGAGCCATGCATGCTTCACTTGGTACCAACACACTTAACTACGTGCTTATGATTAAAAACAAGTTTTTGGAAAGACATTGCTCTACTTATTGACCTTGTGACTCTTGTGGTAACTTAGACAATCATTGAGTGGTTTAATCGAACCATAGTGATTTTCAATCGTGAATAAGGTCATTGTGGGCCCTAGACTCTATCCTCCTTAACAATCCAGTTGCGTGAGAGGTGAGATGTTATTGTTGCAAGTCCAAGTACCCTTGTGAATGGTCTAGAACTTGCCCGAATGTGTTTTTAGGCGAAAATGTAAGTTTTGCTTGGCTTGTGAAGTGATTGTAGGCTCTCCTTGACCCACTTGAAGTTTTACATTTCCCGCCAATGTTGCTATCCCTAGTCAACCCATTTGAGTCTAAAACCTTTCTCATTTGATAATCATGTTACAAGTATTTACCCGTTTTCTCGTGGCCCTCTCTTGGCACCCGAGCTTTCTTTAACACTCTTGTGAAACAATTGGATAAAAACGTAAGTTTGGGGGAGAAACAAGGAACTTGAAAGAGGTATCGAGGCACGAAAAGAGGAAAAAATGAATAGAAGGAAAGGCGAGAAAAAGAACGAACAAAATGCAAAAAGAAAGTGAATAAGTTGAAGAGTTTAAGGGATTGAAAGAAAAGAAATGATGCAAAGCATGGAGAAATTAACGAGGGAGAATAAATGTCATGATTAAGAAAGGGTGATGTTAAGTCTCTCTAGTTCCCCCAAGGAAAATAAAATGCCTCAAAAAGTTGGCAAAGCATGAGCCTAGAGAAGAAAATTGAGTGCTTAAGGAAAGATGAACCCGTTCTATCATAGCATATCCAACCTTATTCCAAAAGCCTTCATTGCGTTTCCAAAAAAGCGCTACGTGATTTTAAGCTTAGTGAGCTTACATTAGTGGTGATTTACATGGGGCAAGCCTAAGTACTTAAATTCGTACTTGCGACATTCTTTTGAGAGAGATGAGTGAACCTTTCACAAATCTTTGGATTGAGTGCTAAAATTCTTAAGCGAGATAGACAAACGGAGAGTAGAGGAGGAGGAGTTTGGGATCCGCAATGACCTACATGAAAGAGAGAGTTCCCTTGATGAGTAAAGTTAACTCTTGATGCTAAAGTATCACATTAGAACTATTTGTGCATAAAAGTTTAACTTGTTTCCTTGTAGATAATTGATAAGTGGTGTGGGTAATTGTTGGTCCCAATTGATGTATGAATGACTCACCTTTGATTAGTTGGAATGGCTCTTAACTTGTGGAGGTGGGAACGACTTTATTTTCTTGAGGACAAGCAAAAACTTAAGTTTTGAGGAGTTGGTAAGTGGGGATTTTTACTACTTATTAGCGCCTTTTAGCTTTCGTTTTAGTCCAAAAGCGTTTAATTGTGTTCCTGAACTAATAAAATGTGCTTAATTGCAGGAATATTGGAAGATGAACCCTCGAGATGAAATCTCAAGGAGTAATATGAAATCAAAGACATAAAAGGCACAGAAGCTCAGAAGTGTAGACACCGCAGGATATGAAGAAAAATCCATCAGAGTCTGGTGCAAATTATGGTCCACACATGAATTGTGCGGCCGCGAAAGCTGGTGTCACGACCCAATTCCAGAATCGTGATGGCGCATGTCGTGGAACCAGGCAAGCCACCCCTTTTTATCTAAGCTAAATGCAATTACCAATGAAATATCATTTTTTTTTCTTTTAACAAGTCTGTGGATAATAATAATAATGAATCTGAAGCTTTAAACAATATCTGAAACCAAAATTTAAGTTCTACAACCCCGGATCTAGTGTCACTCAGTCACGAGCTACTACAGCATGAGAATGTCAAGATACAGGAATAGACAACATAGTCTGTAAAAGTAGAGTGCAACAGGAAGATAAAGAGGGAAAAGACGAGGCTGCAATCGCCAGTTGCTACCTCGAAGACTCCAAAAGAAACTCTAATCAGCAAATTCGCAACCGCTACCGGGTCCCGATGAACCTGGATCTGCACACAAGGTACAGGGGATAACGTGAGTACACCAACTCAGAAGTAATGAACCCAAACTATGGGCTGAGAGGTAGTGACGAACTAAACCTCAATAAATGTAATCATTTGCGTACAAATTTTAGACATGTTCACAGTTTATAAAAAAATAACAACAGAATATGCTAAGTATATCTCAATATGCTCTACATGCCAACATATCAACCGTGTAAAAATGCACATAGTTCTCACAAATCTCCCACAGAAGTCCACTCAGTACTATATATGGCTCTCAGGCCCAGGGAAGATCCATCCCGGAATATGCATAAACACCGGTGACCGTAGTCACTCAGTACTGAGGAAAAAGGCCAATCCATCCCCACGGAGAAGATCCATCTCCGGAATACAACACTCAGACAATATCCATGTCCAGGGAAGATCCATCCCTCACATATATCAACTTCGGACAAGATCCATGTCCAGGGAAGATCCATCCCTCAATATCAATAACTTCAGGCAAGATCCATGCCCAGGGAAAATCCATCCCTCAATATTTGTGCGCTCACTGAGGGTGTAAAGACTCCGGAGGGGCTCCTATAAGCCCAAGCGCTATATCAAGCCAACGAATGCATGATTCAATGATCGTTGCGGTGTGCAGTCCAATCTCATAACTGTCTCAATACCAGGCTCTCGGCCTCACTCAGTCAATACCTTTTCCAGTCTCACTCATATGGCTCACAGATGTATAAATCAGCCCAAACAATAATAAATATGCATATAATTAACAATTTTCGCGAGTGAGGCATGAAATGATATGCTATAACAAGACTGAGTATATGAAATAAAATAATCACAAGAGGAGACAGTAATAGACGACCACTCGGGTCTTAGCATTGTCGGTGTGAAGCCTTTGCATTTATACTTAACATGATTTCTAATATGTTCAAACTAAATACAACCTTCACCGTACCAGTATTAGCCTGAAATAATCATTAGGCAGTGCCATGGGATGAGCCAGGCCACAACATTCGGTGTACGCTGCATGCCCGTCACTTGGCACGTGCGTCACCTAAATTAACACCAATTATCAGATAACTTGGGGTTTCGAACCCTCAGTTCTAAGTTTGGAAACGTTACTTACCTCAAAACCGGCTAATATACTACTCCGCAGTGCCCTTGCCTCGAAATTCGACCTCCGAGCGCTCCAATTCTACCAACAATCAAGTGTATATCATTATTATATGCTAAGGGGTGAATCCCAATCAAAATTTATCAAGAATACTCAAAAATCCCGAAATTGGCCAAACCCGACCCCCGGGCCCACGTCTCGGAATTTGAAAAAATTTAAAAAACTGAAATCCTTATATTCACCCGATTCTACCCATATCAAATTTACCAAAATCCAACCACAATTACCCCTTCAAATCATCAAAAGAATATCCCAACTTTTCTTCCCATTTTTCTCAATTTCTACTTTGATTCCACAAATTACATGGAAATAATCAATACTAATTCGTGAAATTAGACCAAAAACGATCAAGGAATACTTACCACAAGACTGCCACTGAAAATCTCTCCAAAAGTCTCCCTTTCCGGAGCTCTCTAATGGAGTTTTGAAAAATGGCTAAAAACCCTCGTTTTTGAACTTAAAGTTTCTACCCAGGGATTCCTTCTACGCGATCGCAGACATCCAGTCGCGATCGTGGAGAACAACTCTGCAACCTCACTCATTAACCCTACGTGATCGCAAATGACACCACGCGATCACGATACACCATGACCCAGACTCACACGATCGTGAATCATAACACGCGATCGCGAAGAACAACAGAGCTCCCTTCCTCACGCGCCTTTTTACTCTACGCGATCGCGAGCTTCCCCACGCGATCGCACTGGACAACTTCTGCACCCCACACGATCGCGACCCCCTTCACGCGATCGCGATTCACAAGATTTTGCCCTTCCCCAGCTAGGCCTACGCGATCGCAAGCTTCCTCCTGCGATCGCATAGAAGGAAACCAGATGAAAAACACCAGAAATATTCAGCAACTTCCCAACTTCCAAACTTGGTCCGTTAACCACCTGAGACACACCTGAGGCCCTCGGGAGCTCAACCAAATATACCAATATATCCTAAATGATCATTCAAACTTAGTCGAGCCTTCGAAACACCATAAACAACATCAAAACTCTAAAATCCCATCGAATTCAAGCCTATGAGCTTCCAAATTTCTAAATTCCACTAACTACGCCGAAACTATCCAAAACACCTCCGATTAACCTGAAATTTTGCAGACATATCCAATATGGCATTACGAACCTGTTCCAAGTGTCGTAATTCCATTCCGACCCCGATAGCCTATTTCCCTATACCGACCGGAAATTGCTAAAAACTAACTTTCGCCAATTCAAGCCTAATTCTACATCGGATATCACAAAATTATTTCGGATGCACTCCTAAGTCCCAAATCACCTAACGAAGGTATCCGAGCCATAAAACCATCATTCCGAGGTTGTTTACCAATAAGTCAACTCTCAATTGACTTTCCCAACTCTAAAGCTACTTTTAGAGACTAAGTGTCTCAATTTCTTCTATGACCCCTCCGAACCCGAGCTAACCAACTCTGACATATCATGAACAGTATAACCCAGCTATGACAAGGCAAAAACAGTAATAAAAATGCAAATTCTACGGAATGACCGACCGGGTCGTTACAGCTGGGTCAGGAGCAAAGTTAAGAGAATGTGCATTCCAAGTCCATCAAAAGTGCGGACCGCACAAAAATTGTGCGGCCGCAGTTACAATTGTGCGGACCGCAGAAGAGCAAGATGCGGTCGCAGTTACAATTGTGCGAACCGCAGAAATAGTGAATTGCGGCCAGAGACAAGATTATGCAGCCGCAGATTTCTAATCCTGTCAAGCTGAAGAAAATTGCGGACCGCACATGGAATCGTGCGGCCGTAGAATCTCCCGAAGGGCATTTTTGTCCAGAATTTTCATCCATGTATAAATAGACGAGTTTCACATTTTTAGGTCAATGTTTTGACATCAGCTGCTACAGTAATCGTTTCCTTTTACTCTTTTTAGTAGATTTTCATATTTCGAGCCATTTGAACATAGATGTTATCATATTGATTAGCAATATGAGTTTAATTATCATTTCTTCTTCTATTTCTTCCATTTCAAGCATGAGTAGCTAGATTTTTACTAGGGTTGTGACCCAACCCTAGTGTGTAAACTTAATGAGTGTTTAATTTAATGCTTGTTTATGGTTGAGTATTTATTATTTAGCTTTTTCTTGCTTTTATTTGCGAAATTAAGGGTTGCAAATATTAGTTCATGCCTATTTGACTAGGTCTCTACTTTAGAAAGAGAGGCTTAGTGTAGAAAAACTTGGCTAACAAAAAATTGGGTGAATCGGGAGATTGATAATCCCAATTAAAGGGTCAACCTAGAGATAGTAACAATCCGACTTGAGCTTTTATCAACCATTTTGTTCAATGCCCATTTGGACTTGAGAAAGCCAAATTGGGCAAAATCACTCTCTGACCGAGAGGTATTGAGTGGGTAATTGAGTGTTTATAGCTATAATACACCCCGACCAATAAACACAAACTTTAAAATTTATATCTCATTAGGCAAATGCCTAGGTGAATGTCATCGCCCTAAGCTTTTTACAACATTTGAAAAACAACAAAAACAATCTCCTAGTTTTATTTCTCAACTTGCAATCCTAGTTTAAATTAGACTTTAAAACAACCAAATTTTGTGGAAGAGAAAATTTAGATATTCAAATTCACACGCTACAATATATACTAGTAACTCCCATATGTAGCTTCCTTTGGAATTCGACCCCGACTCTTGTTGGGTATTATTATTGCACCGACCGTTTTCATAACCTTGAATTGAGGTGTGAAATTGGACGAGATCAAGGCCCACATGAGAGATTGTAGTGTAGAAATGTGTGGTGATGTTTGATGACATAATCCTAGGGGAAATTTAGTCAAAAATACTCAAAAGATTATGTTGAAGTTATAGTAAAGTTCCCTTTTAAGCAATCATATCTGCTCCATTTTAACTGAAATTACAAACGCCCTTTAGGTGCCGAGCATGTTGACCATGAGCTTCTTATCCTCTTTTATATATAAGTAGTATAGTAAATAATACTAAATATCACATATTAGTTACTCTGATCAATCAACACTAAAACAGTATAAATCAAACGAAGAAATAGAAAAGATAAATGGGACCTCCAGGTGCATCACTGAACTATTAGAGAGAAAGTTGGGTGGATGGGATGTGGGGCCCAAGTGAGGGATTGGAGTGTAGAAGTGTGTGATGATTTGATAACATAAGCCCAGGGATAATTTGGTCAAAAACTCTCAAAAAATTATGTTGAAGCTACAGTAAAGTTCCTTTTTAAGCAATCATCTTTTTCATTTTAACTAAAATTACCAAAACATCCTTTAGGTGCCAAGCATGTTGACCATTAGCTGCTTATCCTCTCTCATATATTAATCGTAGATGTTTCTATTATATAGAAAATGAAAGATGGTCGACCAAGGGCATATATCTCATTTCAAAAAAACTCCTACATTGTTTGTAATTCTTAAATGCTAACCATCATTGATACATATGAGACCCACATTTTCATTACTACAACACTTCTTTAAATGTTACTCCGTGTTGATTAGACTACTTTTATGGAGAGTACTGCATGCAAATAATCATTTGAAACGTTCATTTTTCTCATTTGGTAAAATGATTAATTTTGATTTTGTCCAGCTAGAAGTTTTCAGAGAGAAAGTAAACTTAATTTTTTAAATAATAGTGAAACAAAAGGAGATATTGGTAAATATTTACAAGATTTTCGTATATACCCATATTGTTTTAAAGTAATTTAAAAATTAAAATTAAAATGTTTTCATCTATCCATACTATTTGAAGGCGATTTCAAACTAGAAAAATTCATATTTAGAAGTAATTTTAAAAAGTATAGTTTATTAAATCTCAAAAGTCAATTTAAGTGATGGATTTGTTCATACTGTATTAGGGGGCTATCTCTTATATGCTTAATTGATGTGAAAATGTTAATCTACATGGTTTGAACTCATTTTTCCCGGATAAGTTTTCAACTATCAATAAATAATCCTTAACATTATTTTTTATAATTTCTATATTGTTTCATTATGAAAATTAACATATGATAAATCTATAGAAAAATAAAAAAAAATCTCCTTAATTAAGAAAAAAAAAATCCTATAATAATTTATATAGACTTCTATCAAATGTTTTATATTTTATAACCAGTTAACATTATTTTAAACGAGTTATAATAAAATATAATTTGAACTATTATATTGAATTACTATAATTTATATCGTTTTAATATTTGTTTAGTGCTTTTGGTTCTCTTTGTTTGAAGTAGTAAATTGCCTCTTTGGGGTGTGAGTCCCCTTGGAAGTTCTCTTTATTTACTGTACTAAAATTTATCTTGATTTTGTTGTATACAAGACATGAAGTAAAATCAATAGTATGTTTTTTTTCTTCATATTTTAAAGAATGATGTTGTTCGTGTTAACTTTCATTAAATAGCTGATTGTTCCCACTGTTGAAACTCTGTGAAACCTATTTGGATGTATTCAAAAATTATTTACAGATGGATTGGTAAGCTTCTTATTCTAGAAAAGTTATTATTATAGATGACATTTGTAGCTTTAATGTATTTCTTGTACAATATTCAAATAGAATAATAATACCATTGAAATTAAATTTTCAATTTGATGTTTATATTAGATATGGATGTTAAAAATGAGTATTATAGCACATAGTCTTTTTATGTTAATTGGGGCAATTTAAACAGATTATAATTTATAGTTTAATTTTAAGTAAATTTTAAAAATAAACTAATTATAATTGTGATCCTAATATCATTCTCTATCCTTGATTAAATAGATATAAAAAGGATCAATTTATTTATCAAGAAATTAATTGAGCCTCGACAAACAATAATTTTAAGACTACAATGTTGGGCCCGTATACGGGCCTTTTCTCATCTAGCCATTATTAGAAATATCGTAAAAATAGCACGGGCTAACCAGTTTTCGAACTAGTCATTCAAAAATAGCCAGCATTTTCCAAGTCATTAAAAAATAGCCACTATTTTATTGCAACATGACCGGTGCAGCATAATATGCTGGAGTTCGGTGCACCTGTGTATGAACTTCCAGCATATTATGCTAGAACACCAACACACGAAAAGTTCCAGCATTATACTGGAGATTCGAGCACCTATGTATGTACTTCCAGCATATTATACTGGACCGGTATACTTTGCTGGATTCCAGTATATTATGCTGGAGTTCTAGTATACTTATGCTGGAACTCCATTATATTATGCTGGAATCCAATATAATATGTCGGAGTTACAGTATACTTATGCTGGAACTTCAGTATATTATACTATAGTATTTTTGGATTTTGAAAAGTATTTTTGTAGATTTATCTTTACAAGAAAAGTGACTAAATTTCGATTAGGTTTGAAAGTGTGACTATTTTTGAATGACCACTTATAAATTTAGCTATTTTTTAATTTCTCCCAGAAATATCTGACTTTAGATGTTGTTGTCAATCTTTGACACACACAAAATATCGTAAAATATTTTTTTGTAATTTTATTGTAGACCTCATACGTATCGCACGTCACAACTTTCACACTAAATCAAGCGTTAGAAAATAATATCATATGCTAAAATATTACTTTATCGCAAAGATATTTTCCTTGAAATTATGACAAAATATATTACTCATTCCGTTTATTTTTTTAGTTGTTTACTTTTGATTTTGCATTCATTTTAAGAAAAAAATAAATAAAGTATAATAATTTAGTTCATAATAATAATATTTTTTAAAAAGTTTTGAAAATAATATGGACAATAAATAATTAATGATTGGGTAAAATAAGAGAAAAGACTGTTTTTTTCTTAATTTGCTAAAATAATATATAAAAGGTAAAATATATTTTTAATAGAGCAAATGAATAAAAGTGAAAGAAGGGCGTATTTTATCACAAAGATATTTTTCCGTGAAATCATTTTTGTCCACAACAAAGCAATGAAGCATCCGAAGTCTCAATGAAAGAAAAGAAGGGCGTTGGTTGGAGGAAGTCAAATCTTAAACTCAAAAGTAAAGGAAGGTACTTTTGGCAAATTGATGAATTGCCAACCTTTGCCAATTGTGGCAAAGCATTAAATATGCAATGATGTCCTATCTTTATGTCGACATCTATATTGCAGAGTCTTATCTTGAGAAAATAATTTAATAATCACGTGTCTTTACGAAATTTTTTTACTTTAACAACGTAACAGATTTGTCTTATACATAAAATATTGGGAAAAAGGTCAAAATTATCCCTATAATATCGAAAATTAATCACGTTTATACCAATTTTTACTTTCGATTTAAATATGCGCCAACCGTTAAGAAAGTAAACAAAATCGTTCCTAACCCTAACGACTGTCCATGACGCAACGACTAAAATGACACGATGGACTCCATGTCACTTATTATTTTTCATATGTAATAATAAATAACTAAACCCACTAAAATTAGTCTTCTTCTTCTCTAACAACATACCATCATTGCTGTAAATTCAAGGTTCTTGTCCTGCTCCACAAAATTATTTCATAAATTTCCATCATTACCGGTCAATGTTCGAACCACCACTCTAGTCGTCTTTCACCAAGAAAATACCCCATATTCTCTCCACCTATAAAGTCATCACCAATAACTCATTGAATTAACATTTCGAGCAATTATTATCTAATTTTCGACTTCTTAGGGAGGAATATGTAGTAAACTTCCTCATCTTTTCAAACTCCGAGAATACTTTAGGAGAGTTTTTACAAAATTACTGAACTAAAATATTCTAAAACCATGGTAGTATATGATTGCTCTGTTTTGGTGTGTTTCCCAGTGGATTGTTTTCCCCATGGAGTTAATAAATTTTGTATCTCACTCATAAATCATTTAGTAATATCAAATGTTACATCAATTAATCGGTGCTCCCTTTTTGTAATTTATTTTTTGCAAAAAGGTCGAGGAACCATGTCATTTGCTATGTGGATACTAGGCATTCTGAGAGATACGCTTTTTTTAACCAATTTAATCGGACTATAGTTGATTAATATGGAGGAAAATTGGCAAAAATTAGCTAATTTTAGTGAGTTTAGTTATTTATTATTACTTATGAAAAATAAATAGTGACATGGAGTCCATCATGTCATTTTAGTCGGTGAATTATGGACAACTATTAGAGTTAGGGACGATTTTGTCCACTTTCTTAACGGCAGGCGTATATTGGACCGAAAGTAGAAACATGTATAAACGTGACTAATTTCGATAGTATAGGAACAATTTTAACCTTTTTCCCTAAAATATTTTATAAAATTATTTTTTAAAATTATAAATTATAAAAGGACATAACGTACTAATAACACTTTCATTTCAAGACTTTGATCTTTCTTAACGGCTTCATACTCTTAAGAGTATTTTATGCTTTATATTTAAATTATTACTTTTTCTTTTATTTGATCACGTGAAAATTTATTTGCATACCCAAAAATTTAAAAATATAGAAGAAAATTATAGAAGATTTTTTTTATCTTTAGATAAAAGTATGCTTAACATATTAAAAATATTATTTGAATTTTGTGATACTAAACGTATCATGCCATTCCAAAGATACTTTCTTTTAAGAATAAAATGGAACACATGAAATTAGAGACTCATTAAATATAGACTGGTTAATTTTCTATGAAACATGTCAAAAATGAAGTAAAACATGTACAATCACTTATTATTAATTGACTGAGTAAATAGTTCGTTTGCCAAGTTTTTAAAATTGGTTTATTTGAGAAATATTTTTTCTGAAAAATATTTTTTTTATATAACTTTTGATGAGAAATAATTTGTGTTTGACTAATTAATTTAGAAAATATCTCTAAATATTAATTATTATTTGACCAAACTTTTAAAAAGTACTTCTAAATCTATTTATCGAAAGTTTTTTTCAAAAAGAGGGAAAACTACTTTTTTCTATTTCTACTTCTACTCCTTGGCCAAACACTTTTTAAAAAAATGTGCAAGAAACGATTACGTACTTTCTTGATAGGAACAATGCTTAGTGATAATAGGTGAATTTTACTATAATTAGGACCCTAATGAACCACATTTTGTATCATTTTTAATGTAAATATTGATAACAAAATGCTCTGATTAGTGCTTTTCATGCATTGCAGATGATATATCACAAGAAAAGGACGTTGGAATATTTTTGGAGTCAATTACGGGAAAAAGGAGGCCAATCAAATAATACCCACAAAGTGCACCAAATAAAAAAAAGCAAAAGCAGAGCTGAAGCAGGCCTGTCGCGGTCCGGGCGCGGCCGCGGTGCAACCGCGGTAGGAAGCAACCTCAGATTCAGAGAACCTATTTGGCCGCGGTTATGGCGTAACCGCGGTGCGACCGCGGCAGGACGGGTAAACTTCAGGGACTAAAGTGCAAAATACGGGATTTTAAGCCCCAAACCCTATATAAACTTAAGGAATTCGCCCAAGAGAAGAGGAGAATCAGTTTTTAGAGTTTAGAAAACAACAAAACAAGGGCAAGAGGCAAGGAGGCAAATTGGGCATCAATCCTTCTTTTCTTCTTTTGTTCTTTTACCATTGACTATGAATTCTTTTGTAGTTTTTGTTATTATTATGAGTAGCTAAATACTTTAATCTAAGGTTTTGGTGGAACCCGTTGGAGATGAACTTGTTGGCATGTTAATATAGTTGTGAATTGGGTATTAATCTCTATTTGTTCAACTACGTTTTGATTGTAGTTAGTTGAAGGGCCCTCAACTAGCTGTTCCTATTTATTATGTATCTGCTTGAGAAAGAGTGCATATTTAGGTAGTTGTTGAACAACACCACTCCCGGAGTATAGACGAGAGTCATAACCGAGGGTTTAGAGGTTGGGTTAGAGATAATATACCTCGGGTGCAATCTAAAGTGAACCGTAACGCAAATATAGCTAGCGTAGCTCGAGAGAGTGCGTCTAGTAAATTGTCATAAATGCTTGAGAAAGATTTACGATAACTGGAGAGTTCATGATTGATAGAGACAACCAAATCAAAGCTAAAGGAACATACAACTAGGGAAAGAACCAATGGGGGAAATCATTACCTTAGACCTTTATTCCAATTGTTTACAACTGTTTGTTAGTTACTCTTAGTTTTATAGATTCAGTTAGTTGTAGTAGTAATCACACCACCAATTGTTATTCATAAAGTTTGAGGAGGTTGACTAATAAGAATTTAGTACTTTAAAAGCTTCTATTGATACGTTAATTCCTTGTGGGATTCGACTCTGGGCATAATACCCCGGATTATATTTGCAACACCCGCTTAGTCTTTTATTAGACACAGTTGAGCGTGATCAAATTTTGACGCTGTTGCCGGGGTCTAACGGTATTATCAAAGATAGTTGAAGAAAAATAGAAAAAAAAATCTTAATTGTAGTCAAGTTTCTTTGATTTCACTCATTTATTGAATCTCTAACGTTTGTTGAATCAGTGGTACAGGTGCATGCCTAGGAACTCTTTGAGAACTGGTGACGTTGTTGAAGCTTTACCAGACCCCAAAAAAGTTTTCAGGGTCGTGAACAGAGCCAATCGGAGAAGCAAACGACAGACAAACATTGAACCAATAGAATTTGACATGGCAGAACTGAACAATAGAGTTAATATTGATGGTGAGGTTATTGGTGATGGACTGGTCAACCCTGCAGCAAGAAATGTTGCGCCTCAGGCACCCATTGCACCTGAGGCACCACTATATGACTGGGCGCAACCCACAACTAATAACTTGGCAACCGCGATTGTGGTCTCCTAGATTGAAGCAGAGTCTTTTCATATCACGAATAATATGTTGCATTTGTTGCAGAATAAGGGGCTATTTTCAGGGTCATATTCCGAGGACCCTCAGCAACACTTGAAGAACTTTCTGTCCATATGCAAAACCCAGCGACAGCCTAATGTTACCCCGGATGCTCTAAGACTGTTATTGTTTCTGTTCTCGGTAACGGGGGTTGCTCAGACTTGGCTGAATTCCCTCCCAATCAATTCTATTACTACATGGGAGGAATTGGTCAAGCAATTTTTGGGAAAATTTCATCCACCCAACAAGACAGCACAGCAGATCGATGAGATAATCAGTTTTAGACAGAAACCCATGGAAACGCTACAAGAGACATGGGAGAGATTTAAAGGGATGCTGGTTATTTGCCCACATCATGGTATTCCGGAGCAGATGTTGGGGCAACGGTTTTATATGGGGTTGGCTGACAGTGTGAAAGCCAACGTAGATGCATCAGCAGGTGGAGCATATCTCAGCAAGACATGGAGAGAGTGCCAGAGCTTACTAGACACTATGGCACAAAATTCAGGATGGACCACTAGGGGTGCACCTATCACCCCTGTTGTTCATTCAGTGCCATTAGATCCATCTAACACTATGGCAGAGAACATGGCTACATTGATGACTCAGATGAGTATTCTCACAAAGAAGGTGGAAGAGTCAGGTGTGAAACAGNGCCCATGGAAACGCTACAAGAGACATAGGAGAGATTTAAAGGGATGCTGGTCATTTGCCCACATCATGGTATTCCTGAGCAGATGTTGGGGCAACGGTTCTATATGGGGCTAGCTGATAGTGTGAAAGCCAACGTAGATGCATCAGCAGGTGGAGCGTATCGCAGCAAGACGTGGAGAGAGTGCCAGAGCTTACTTGACACTATGGCACAAAATTCAGGGTGGACCACTCGGGGTGCACCTATCACCCCAATTGTTCACTCAGTGCCATTAGACCCATCTAACACTATGGATGAAAACATGGCTACATTGATGACTTAGATGAGTATTCTCACAAAGAAGGTGGAAGAATCAGGCGTGAAGCAGCAGGTTCATATTGTAGACACTACCAATGGGGGATTATGCACATCTTGCGTAAGTCAACCTATGGGTAATCACTGGAATGCAGACTGCAATCAAGCTCCCTATCCGGAAGACATGAACTATGTGTCTAATTATGGAGGTCAGAGACAGGGAGGTCAGAATTGGGGTCAGCAGGTTCAACCTTACAGACCACCACACCTGCAGCACAATAATGGTAACATGGGTGCCATGAGACCTCAGGGTAACATGGCACCTTACTAACGATCTCAGGGATACAACAAACAGGCTCAGCAACAAACTTATAATCCCCCTCAGCAGCAACATGGGGGGAGACATGAAGATGGATTCTCCAGGTTAGAAGCTATGATGCAACAAGTGATTGGGTCAACTTCCAAGATCAGCGAAAGAGTAGATGCCCATGACTCAGCCATTAAAAACATTGAGGTACAACTGGGGCAGATTTCAAATGCAGTGCACAATCGTCCTCATGGAACTTTACCCGCTGATACTCAGGTGAATCCAAGGGACCAGGGCCCAAAGCAACTAATGGAAGTGATCCTCCGCAATGGCAGAGACCTGGAATTGGAGCAGGAGATGGTACGTGAGAGCAGACAGACAGATACGCTAGTGAAAGTGCCCATTGAAATCGATGACGCGACTCCTTTGACAAAGGTCACAGTGCAGCCAGTTGAAGAAAAATCCAACAAGCAAGGTGAAGCTAAAAATGAACCGGAGGAAATCTCAGAGCTGTTAGTAGAAGTGGCGGTTGAAAAAGAAAAAGAAAAAGAACAGATAACAGGAAAGAAGAGACCACCAGCTCCATTCCCTCAAAGGCTGGCAAAATACCAGAAGGATGAGCAGTATAAGAAGTTCTTGGACATGTTAAAGCAAATACAAGTAAATATCCTGTTGATTGATGCTTTGAAGAAAATGCCTGGATACGCTAAAATGATGAAGGACTTGATGTCCAGAAAATTTGACTTCCAAGATCTAGCTACTGTCACCCTTACCCAGACTTGTAGTGCGGTGGTGACACGTCCTATTGCTGAAAAGTTGTCTGACCCAGGGAGTTTTACAATTCCTTGTACTATTGGCAACTTTGCTTTCGCCAAAGCTCTATGTGACTTGGGGGATAGCATCAATCTGATGCCGCTGGCCATCTATAAAAGACTGGGGATTGGTAGAGCCAGGCCTACATCCATGCTATTGCAACTTGCTGATAGGACAGTGAAGAGACCGTCGGGTATTCTAGACGATGTGTTAGTGCAAGTGGGGAAATTTGTGTTCCCTGCTAATTTTGTGATCTTATACTGTCGGATAGATGAAGAAATTCCCATAATCTTGGGAAGGCCATTCTTATCCACAGGTAGAGCCCTTATCGATTGTGAGATTGGTGAGCTTAAGATGAGGCTCAATGATGAGGAAATCACCTTCAACGTGCAGAAGTCTATGAGGCGACCAAGTGAGTTCGCCAACTGCTCTCTTGTTGACACCGTGGACGTGATACTGGACGAAGATGATGCATCCCTGAATGTTGGGGACACTTTGGCTGCATGTTTGATGAACTTAGATGATGTGAATGGTGAGGAATTGGCAGAGTGGGTCTTAGCTCTGGAAGGAAAAGGGATGGGGCCGAGGACTCTCGAAATTGAACCTTTACACTTAGAAAATAGAGAGAGTCCGCCAGCCAAACCCTCAGCTGAAGAACCACCCAAGTTAGAGTTGAAGCCTTTACCAGCCCATCTCAGGTATGCGTTTCTTGGACCTAACTCTACATTACCTGTTATTATCTCATCTGGTTTGTTAGATGTGCAGGAACAACAGCTGTTACAGGTACTCTCAGAGTGCAAAACTTCCATTGGGTGGACCATGGCAGATATCAAAGGGATCAGCCCAGCCTATTGCATGCATAAGATTCTCCTGGAAGAGGGACACCGACCTTCCAGGGAACACCAAAGGCGCTTGAACCCGAATATGAAGGAAGTGGTGAAGAAGGAAATCATAAAGTGGTTAGATGCGGGAATCATTTTCCCCATCTCTGACAGCAGCTGGGTTAGCCCAGTACAGTGTGTACCAAAGAAGGGTGGTATGACGGTGGTAAAGAATGATAAAAACGAGCTTATATCCACCAGAACCGTCACGGGTTGGAGAATATGCATGGACTACCGAAAATTGAATCTTGCCACCCGCAAAGACCACTTCCCACTTCCCTTCATTGATCAGATGCTCGACCGGCTAGCAGGGAGATCTCACTTTTGTTTCCTTGACGGGTATTCGGGGTACAACCAGATTTCTATTGCCCCGGAGGATAGGGAAAAGACCTCCTTCACATGCCCTTATGGGGTGTTTGCTTTCAGAAGGATGCCCTTTGGCCTCTGCAATGCACCTGCAACATTCCAACGGTGCATGATGGACATTTCCACAGACATGGTGGAAGATATCATGGAGGTCTTTATGGACGACATCTCAGTGGTGGGAAATTTGTTTGATGAATGCCTAGCAAATTTAAACCGTGTGCTGAAGAGGTGTATAGAGACGAACCTGGTGTTGAACTGGGAGAAGTGCCATTTCATGGTACAAGAAGGAATCGTCTTGGGGCATTTGGTCTCAAGTAAAGGTATTCAGGTGGACAGAGCCAAGGTCGAGGTGATTGAAAAACTTCCACCACCCACGACAATCAAAGCTATTCGTAGCTTCCTGGGACACGCCGGATTCTACCGGCGATTCATCAAGGATTTCTCCAAAATTGCCAACCCTCTCTGTAAGTTGCTAGAAAAAGATAACCCATTTGTGTTTTCTGATGATTGCAGGGTGGCTTTTGAGGAGCTAAATAAGCGGCTAGTCACAGCACCGATTATAGTTGCCCCCGACTGGGAGCAACCATTTGAGATCATGTGTGATGCTAGTGATTACGCTGTGGGATCCGTGTTGGGGCAGCGCAAAGACAAGGTAATGTACCCAATTTACTACGTAAGTAGGACATTGAGTGGAGCTCAGCTGAATTACACGGTAACAGAAAAAGAGATGTTGGTTGTAGTGTTTGCCTTCGACAAGTTCAGGTCTTACCTGATCGGGTCAAAGGTGATTGCGTACACTGATCACGCAGCCATTCGGTAATTAGTTGAGAAAAGAGAGTCTAAGTCGCGCCTAATTTGTTGGGTGCTACTCTTACAAGAGTTTGACTTGGAGATTCGTGACCGTAAGGGAACGAAGAACCAAGTCGCTGATCATTTATCACGACTTGAAGGTGCTGAAAAGGCAGCTGAGTCTGAGGATATTCTGGAAACCTTTCCAGATGATCAGTTGTTGGCCACAAGTGTGGAAGAGGTGCCATGGTACGCAGATATTGCTAATTACCTTGCATGTGGCATGGAACCTTATGAGCTGTCCTCTGTGCAAAAGAAACGATTTTATCGTGACTGCAGAAATTATTATTGGGACGAACCGTATTTGTTCAGAATTTGTATTGATAACATGATTCGGAGATGCGTCTCCGAGATAGAACAATTTTCGGTTTTGCAGGCTTGTCACGCGTCACCTTATGGGGGACACTTTGGAGGAGTCCGGACAGCAGCGAAGGTGTTAGAGGCCGGTTTCTACTGGCCAACAATTTTCAAGGACGCCCACCAGTGGGTAAAAGGATGCAATGAATGCCAAAGAACGGG
Source organism: Nicotiana undulata (assembly GCA_005239495.1). Lineage (NCBI taxonomy): Eukaryota > Viridiplantae > Streptophyta > Magnoliopsida > Solanales > Solanaceae > Nicotiana > Nicotiana undulata. The sequence continues at coordinate 45,883 of ML255348.1, forward strand.
AAACATATCCCGTCGACATGAGATGCCTATGAAGCCAATGCAGGAAGTTGAGGTGTTCGATGTTTGGGGGATCGATTTCATGGGTCCCTTTGTCAGCTCTTACGGCAATAAGTATATACTTGTTGCTGTGGATTACATGTCCAAATGGGTGGAAGCTGCAGCATTCCCCACCAATGATTCGAGAGTGGTGGTGGGGGTTTTGAAGAAGAATATTTTTACCCGGTTTGGAATTCCGAGAGCTATTATCAGTGATTGGGGCACACACTTCTGCAACCGGGTCTTTGAGAAGTTGCTGGCTAAATAAGATGTGTGCCACAGGGTGGCCACCCCATATCACCCCCAAACAAGCGGGCAGGTAGAGGTCTCTAACCGAGAGATCAAGAGTGTGCTCACTAAAATTGTAAACGCCACAAGAACTGATTGGGCGAAAAAGCTTGACGATGCACTCTAGGCCTACAGAACCGTATTCAAAACACCAATCGGTATGTCCCCATACAAGTTGGTATTTGGGAAGGCCTACCATCTGCCTGTGGAGCTTGAACATCGAGCTTGGTGGGCCTTAAAGCAATTGAACATGGACCCCGATGCTGTTGGGGAAAATAGACTGACAGAGCTGCATGAGCTGGAGGAATTCAGATATCACGCTTTTGAAAGTACGAGGCTATACAAGGAAAGAATGAAAAGGCTACATGACAAGCACATTGTGGACAGACATTTCAAACCGGGAGACAAGGTATTATTGTATAATTCAAGGTTGAGAGTGTTTCCTGGTAAGCTTAAGTCCCGATGGTCTGGGTCGTACTGTGTTAAAGAAGTGTTCCCGTCTGGGGCTGTGGAGATTACAAGTGAAAATGGCACCAACACCTTCAAGGTTAATGGTCAAAGACTCAAAATGTATGTGGGAATGGATGAAACGAAAGAGTTGTCTGTGGTGCGGCTCGATGAACCACAGAGGTTGAGCGATTCTTAAATGCGCTCATTCTGCGTCGTGCCGCGACGTTAAATCAAGCGCTTCTTGGGAGGCAACCTATGATAGTTGTAATATCTAACATGTTGTGGTGTATGCAGGAGAGTTTGGGAGGGTGTTGAACCAAAAGCCTGGGCATAGCACGAATATGGTAAGGACAACACGAGGTGAAAATACTAAATAAGTTGCAAAACAAAGAAAAGAGCCTCGAAATTTTTTCACCGCGGCCAAAGTACCTCGCAGAACTTTTGGTACCGCGACCGCGGCCAAAGTACCTCGCAGAAATTTTGGTACCGCGCCCACGACGCGACCGCGGCGGACCGAGGTAAGTGCTGACCGATATTTTTTTTTCTTTCTTTTTCCTTTTTCTTAAATCCAAACCCCCATTATACCCCACTATCCCCACAACACCCCACTCCTCTCTATCCCTTCTCTCCAAACGCCCTACTCTCTCCTTCTTCTCCCTCTCTTCTTCTTTCTTTCCCCATCCCCATTAAAACCCAACAGCCCCTACCCCTTCGTCCTTCCCCCCTACCACACCCGACCCCTCTCCCCATTTTCCTCTCTTATCCTTCCTCCCCAAGCCCCCATTGTCAACCTACAAATAAATTTTCTTATTTCTATATATTTGTTTTTGTTTTTTTAATTTTTGCAATTTTACCTTTGTAGTTAGTTATTGTATACCAGATCTTGGTTCGTGTTGTACATGGGTGTTCTACACCAAGTTCTTTGTTGTATATGGTGATTTGGGTTGATTTGTGAAGAGTGGGGGGTGTGTTCCATGTTTGCACATATTCTTGTGTGGGGTGGGGTGGCTAATGTACCATGGGTGTTGTCGTATATGTGAAATTACACTGTTTTGGGGGCCCATGTGGGTAATTTGTGGCCTTACTTGGTCGTTATCACTGTTTTGGGGGCCTGTGTGGGGTATTATGTTGGAACTTGCAGCAACTGTAGTAGTGTGGGGGCGCGTATTGTATGTTTTTGCCATGGGTGCCCCACTGAATGTTCTGTACTGGCCATATTTGGCAAAGTTGAGTTGTTTGGTGACAACGGGTGGCGAAGTCTGAGTACCCATCCAACTGGCACTTTGCTAGGCTGCACCTGATTAGTGTGCTGATTTTATTGCAGGTACTATGGCCCGCCGAAAGCACCGAAACACGGGTAGCACTTCTGAAGCACTGACTTGGGACGCCTCCCGTTTTGAGTCGCAGGAGGCGGAGGACCGGTTTCATGCGAAGGCTACAAAGAGCTGTATCCCTGAGGTAGCTGTTGATCGGGCAGCACTCCGGGTTGAAAAGATATGTACCAGGAGATCAGACGAAGGGGGATGGAGTTCTCGTTTGAGGAGCCTGAAACGGCCAACGTAATGGGTGTCCGGGAGTTCTATGCGAACTGCCCGGAACACATGTGCCGCTCCGTGATTGTTCGAGGCAAAGTGGTAGATGCCTCCATAGCAAAGATTCGTCATGTCCTGCAGCTGCCACAGTTCACGGGCGACACTAATTACTACCATAACTCCCCAGGAGTCGATTGGGACACACTCATTGAGACAATCTGCGTTGGGGGACAGCCGATCTGGATAAAGGAGAACATCACACTCCATTCCAGTTCTTTCACTTGGGAAGCTAAATGCTAGTTCACCATTATTTGCAGCAGATTCTTGCCCACTGGCAACACTTCGGATGTGAACAGCTTACGGGCATTGCTGGTCTGGTGTTTTGTCAACAAGCGGGACTTTGATGCGGCTAAGATTATTGGGGATGAGATGTTCCTTCGGTCGCCTCTGATGACCAAAGGGTTTTACTTCCCCTCACTTGTGACGCACTTGTGCCAGCTGGGAAATTTCCCCACCTACCCTATTGATGGTTCTTTGGTTCACAGAGCACCTTTCCGAGCTTCTAAGATCACGGTAGGTTGAGATATACCCCCGCCCATCGAGCTTGATGCTGATGATGATGACGCAGCCCCCGTGGCACCCCCTCGGAGATCCTACGATGGTCCTGGCACCTCTCAGAGACCCCAGGCTGGGGCTGCTTTCAGTAGATCCCAGTCTAGCAGACCCCGAATGCCCTCGTTGGAGGAAGAGGTGGCAGATCTTCGCACCTCAGATGGCCTGAACGTACGCCTTGATGCTATGTCCAGACGACAGGCCAAGTCCGAGAGCAGGATGATGGCATGGTTCCGCGCCATTGGGAGGGCCTGCAACATGGACCCCAATTCAGTCTCCGAATCCGAGTGACCACCAGGGAAGTCTTCTTACCCCCTCTTTGCACTATCTTTGTTTAATGTCATGGGGACATGCCATATAATTCTGTGTGGGGTGGGAGACTTGATTCATTGTTGTTGTATATATGCAATTATTTGTGTCTTCATTTTTTGTTTTTGTTTTTGTGAATAGTTTGTTTTTAAAATACGTTAGACATCACTGACTTGGCTCGATGATGGACACTTGTCGACGGGTTTCTTGAGAGTCAAAGTCGATTAAAAAAAAAGTAGAAAATGTAGGAGCCCTTCCTGGGAAGTAGTTTAATTAAAAGACCAAAAAGATTTTTTTTTCTTTTGAGGTAGTGTAGTAACTCCCCCTTGGTTTTTCTTTTGACCACGGTTCTTTTTCAAGGGTTTATCTTGAACCAGGTTAGGTAGATTTTTTTCTTTATTCTTTTTCTCATTTTTAATTTTTTAGAACTCTTAGAACTCACTTGGGCAAAGATGGGTAAGGGCAAGAATGCATCCCTCAGTGTACATACCTGCAAACAATCAAAACGTACTTGAGGGTGCGACGCCTAGGCTCACTTGTAGACTCTTAATCTTATGCCTTAATTTTGCACACTTCGTCTGAATTGAATGCTCACTTGAGTGTGTTGACAAACCAATTCGGAATGAGTTACATGCCAAGTGTGGTGAGGTAGTTCATGTATTCAATGTCTGCATGTGATACCTAGAACTTGCCCTGTGTGTATGCGAAGCGAAATAGAAGTTGTTTGGCTTTAGAGATGATATAGGCATTTCTTTGTGAAGCCTGCATAGTTATGTATCCACCTGTAAACAATATACCATAGTTAAACCCTTTGATCCTATAGTTTGTTTCCTTGTTAACCTTATAACAGCCTTACTCCATATGTTTGAATAGGTTGATTTTTTCGAACCTTGTACCTCCTATAAGCACTTGAATTGTTAAAGAGTATATAAAAGTCAAAGTGTGGGGTGGTAATGTGGTGGGCAAAGGAAGATCAGGGAAATAACTGAAAGGTGCAATGGCAAAAAAAAAAGTAGGACAACGAAAATATTGGTCATAAATACTGATTATTCAAAAAAAAAAAAAAAAAAAAAAAAA
>ML255348.1:50820-138411 GCA_005239495.1 Nicotiana undulata
CTAATGTATTAAAAGTGCTTAGGGAGGTTAGTCACTATACCATAATATACCCTACCCGTCCCTTAGCCTACATTACAACCAAATGAAGCCCTATAGATCTTAGACTGAACAACTCGATTAGTAAAGTATTACACTACGGACAAGCTTATGGTGTATCTGTGTGACATGTGAATGTTCTTTGTTGAGAGTGAGTGAATTCTTTTCATATAAAGTTCCTTGATGTCTTTAATTTTAAATGTGTGGGACTTCTCTCAAAAGTGTGATGTGAGGGCATGTAATTCAGGAGGAAAAGGCAAGTCTTCACCTCTATCTAGAGTTCTTAGAGTAAGCACAAGTGTGGCATGGCATTAGAGTCTTCACTTGAGGCGTGGCCGTTGCACTGCTTGGGTGCTCTTTTATAATGGCAGGTGTGACATAAAAAGGGTAATGCATTAGACGATTAGGCCTAAAAGTGTGGTTTAACGTGCTCGAGGACGAGAAAAACTTTAAGTGTGGGGTGTTGATAATAGGTAAATTTTACTATAATTAGGACCCTAAGGAACCACATTTTGTATCATTTTTAATGTAAATATTGATAACAAAATGCTCTGATTAGTGATTTTCATGCATTGCAGGTGATATATCACAAGAAAAGGACGTTGGAACATTTTTGGAGTCAATTACGGGAAAAAGGAGGCCAATCAAATAATACCCACAAAGTGCACCAAATAAAAAAAGCAAAAGCAGAGCTGAAGCAGGCCTGCCGCGGTCCGGGCGTAGGAAGCAACCTCAGATTCAGAGATCCTGTTTGGCCGCGGTTTTGGCATAACCGCGGTGCGACCGCGGCAGAACGTGTAAACATCAGGGACTAAAGTGCAAAATACGGGATTTTAAGCCCCAAACCCTATATAAACTTAAGGAATTCGCCCAAGAGAAGAGGAGAATCAGTTTTTAGAGTTTAGAAAACAACAAAACAAGGGCAAGAGGCAAGGAGGCAAATTGGGCATCAATCCTTCTTTTCTTCTTTTGTTCTTTTACCATTGACTATGAATTCTTTTGTAGTTTTTGTTGTTATTATGAGTGGCTAAATACTTTAATCTAAGGTTTTGGTGGAACCCGTTGGAGATGAACTTATTGGCATGTTAATATTAGTTGTGAATTGGGTATTAATCTCTATTTGTTCAACTACGTTTTGATTGTAGTTAGTTGAAGGGCCCTCAACTAGCTGTTCCTATTTATTATGTATCTGCTTGCGAAAGAGTGCATATTTAGGTAGTTGTTGNCACAAATATAGCTACCGTAGCTCGAGAGAGTGCGTCTAGTAAATTGTCATAAATGCTTGAGAAAGATTTACGATAACTGGAGAGTTCATGATTGATAGAGACAACCAAATCAAAGCTATAGAAACATACAACTAGGGAAAGAACCAATGGGGGAAATCATTACCTTAGACCTTTATTCCAATTGTTTACAACTGCTTGTTAGTTACTCTTAGTTTTATAGATTCAGTTAGCTGTAGTAGTAATCACACCACCAATTGTTATTCATAAAGTTTGAGGAGGTTGACTAATAAGAATTTAGTACTTTAAAAGCTTCTACATTAATTCCCTGTGGGATTCGACTCTGGGCATACTACCCCGAATTATATTTGCAATGCCCGCTTAGTCTTTTATTAGACACAGTTAAACGTGATCACTTAGCAAGGTCAAAATCCTTAAAAATTGTCAGCAAATTAATGTGGCTTTATTGTGCTCTTCGCAGTTATGGGCTTCCACATTCAACATTTGTTCTTGAAACTTCTTTTGCCAGGATCTTGGAGATATAACTAGCAAGATTTTCCCTTTCTTTACTTCATGACATATATTGGGATATTGGGAGGAAAACTAGTTTTCACTCATAAATCTTTTAAGTTTTGTGATTTTTTCTAAGTTCATGTCCATATACTTTGCCCGCACTTCGTTTTTCCTTTAATTTCTAACTCGTATTACTACCCGCACGATATACGGATAATTAAAATAAATGTCTACACTATTATGTTTAATTTATTAGTGTTAATATCATCTTTACAGCCAAACATTAAAAATATTTTGAGACTTCAGTAAAAAAATTATTCCTTTGCACTAATATATGTTCCATGAAAAATAATGACATTATACAATTTGGTTGATATGCATATTTCACGAAATATAATGATGCTATGCAATTTGCTTTGTACGAAGCATGTACTTAAGGGGATATTTTTCTTTAATTTTCTTATGCAAAGTCAGTTTTAAAAACATGAGAAATCTCTTTGATTATCCACCACCTTCTGCGTGGCCTTGATTTTTTTTTTTTAATTATGCTAGTATATTTTTTAGCACATCCGGATATAACGATGTTGGAGCATTTATGGTTCTTAGAAAATAGAACGTACATAAAAAAATAATAATGTTAAAACCAAGGAATATACCAATCTGCAGTTCACGCCAATGACAACAGCTTGTGACGGTACGGACTACATTACATCTAGCAAGCTATAGAGTAATCGTTATTCACCTTGCAAATTGGAGAGTTATCCAATCTTGAAAACTGACTTATTTTCTCATATTTTTTCTTCATTGTATGAGAATTTACTTGGGTAAAAATGTCAAACTCATCTAATACAAAGATAATACTTTTATGTGCCAATCCGCACTCCCTGATGAGATACAGTAGAATGAGCACATTCACCAGGATACGAAAAAATTAGTACATATTTTTTTTTTTGAAGATTATCTAATTTGACAATTCATTTTAAAAAGAAAAAGAATCTAATTTCATCGTTATGAGGCACTTTAAAATTAAAAACCTGAGCAATAATTTTTTTCTTTGAATTTGGCAATTTAAGTTAGAATATCACATTTCACAACTCTGTTGTCACCCTATAATGTATTATTTGCACCCAAGGAAGAATAAGCAGTGATGTGAATTCCCTTGCCTTGCAAAATTTCCTTAGTTCCTTTTGCTGCCATATTGGTTCATCTCCCCCTCTCCGAAAAGCAAGAAAAAAATGGCATCTATGAAACAATTTTTGTAATATCATATTTCTAACAATTGAAAAAAAAATTCGATACATAATAATTAAATGATACACCAAGGAATAAAAAATAATAATTAAATAAAAATCCATTTAATAACGTATTAAATCAAATTACGAAAAACTCATGCGTACACTAAATTTCTCGCTTCATTTGTTATTTGTCCATCATCATCATAAACTAAAATCTTTAACCATTTGTCAACATTATTCTCGGGATAAAAACTTCAATAACTCGATTTTCAAGTCTATGGTGATGGTCAACCTTTTTACCATTGCATAATCACGATGACTGATCAATATATCTCAATAACATCACAGGAACACCAACATTTAGAGTAATAGATAATTTGGAACTTCAGAACATAGTTGCATGAATTTGACCTCCCTAAAACAAAACTTTAAAAAGAAATTTAAGTTAAGAGTTCATGGTTATATAAAGTATTATTATGTTGGTAAAAAAAACCACAATATAGTAATGCATATACAATTATGAGTAGACTATGCCAATAATTTCAGTTTCTTAGTTCATTCCGCACAAGAGATGAGAAGACAAAAGATATACACCAAAAATTTGAGCCAGCCAACAACGCTTGCTACGTAGCAAAAAATAAAAAATTAAAATATTGTGTATTCTTTGTTGAAGCACTTTTCTATATACAATCAAATATGCATGTCATATACTCATAATGAAAAATAAATTTTTCATGAAAATATGTGTAAACATAAAAAAGTTTAAAAATCAAAATCATTACAAAATGCCAAAATTAATTTCTTAGTTAGGTGCATAACTTGAAAAAAAAAATACACCACAACTCGAAAGACCAAAAAAAATAATAGCAGATAAAAGAGCATGCACCTTTTTATCTTGAATAATTAATTCAATTGAATTAGTATTTTCTGGTTTCTCGCGGTATGGAACGTGCCATAATCTAACAACACGAACCTTCAAATTCCAACTCAGTTTGGACATTGATATTTCGCCGATATAGTTATACTTTGGAGCCATATTTTGCAGTGCGTCAAATTGAATAAATCACAGTTTGTTTGTGCGGAAGCTAAACCCTAAACAATATAGAGAAGCCAAAATTAAGCAAAAGTTGATGAAATAAATTATTTTAAGGAAAGACTATAAAAGGATTTGTAACCTTAGTTTTCTGAAACCTAGATAAAAGGTATGTGTATGTGTCGAAACGTTTATTTTGATTGTTTTCTTATAAAAAAGATACATACGATTATCAATATGCACACAAAGAAGGTTAGATACAACAAAGCTTGCACTACTTTTTATTAATTATTTTTTAAATAAAAATTTATTATTTCAACTAAAAGGATGTGTAAGATAAAAACAAAAATTTAATTGATTTTTTCTCAAAAAAAGGATACCTACCATAACTGTATTATACACAAAAGTTTAATTAAAGATACCTACAATAATATATATTATACACAAATAATGTCAGATACAAAGCTCGTACAAAATAGAGAATTATTATTTCAACTCAAAAGAAATGTGTAAGATACAAAACGAAATTTTAATTGATTCTTCCTCAAAAAGGAATACCTACTATAACTGAATTATACATAAAAAAAATTAATTAAAGATGCATACACTAATATATATTGTACACAAATAAGGCCAGATACAAAGCTAGTACTAAATAAAGAATTATTATTTCAACTTAAAAGGAATGTGTAAAATATAAAATTTAATTGATTCTTTCTCAAAAAAAGATACTTATCAGAATAGAATTATACACAAAAGCTTCTACTAAATAAAGAATATTTCATCAATCTTTAGTTGATTAGTCACAAACCTCTCTACCATAACTAAATTATACAAAAATAGTTAACTAAATTATTCTACTCTATGTTAGTTATTTTTCAAATTAAAATCTATATTTAATAATGTAATATAGATTCTAATTATGCACAAACGTCAAATATATTTCCTATCATAATTAAAAAAACAATTCTCATTCAACTACTACTTTCATTAATTACGGTTTAATTTATAACTTAAATTATTAATTTTGTCCTAAAATTGTCAAGTAGCTTCATTTTAGCTTGCCACTTAGCTAAACCATATGCATCACTACCCAACTTCTAATATAATATAAATATAAATATATACTCAAATTATTTAATTTTATTCAAATTTTCTTGTCTATCAACTAATATATTTATTATGTTTATTTTACAGTGTAAAACTTGATTCGGACTATATAAGAAAAGTCGTGAATTTTGATTAAAGATTACTTGCATTAACAATTTTCCCTCCTTCTTTCCATTAATTAATAAAGATAAGAAAGGTACATGTGAGAATGTAAATCAAAACTTGAATTAATTTGTTTCCATTATTAATTCTCTCTTTGTTCTTAGTTTGTCAAGTGGCTTTATATTAGCTTGTCATTTGGCTTAATCACAATGCCAACTTTCCTGCTTTAATATATATATAAATTATTAATTCTCTCTTTGTTCTTAGTTTGTCAAGTGGCTTTATATTAGCTTGTCATTTGGCTTAATCACAATGCCAACTTTCCTGCTTTAATATATATATAAATTATTAATTCTCTCTTTGTTCTTAGTTTGTCAAGTGGCTTTATATTAGCTTGTCATTTGGCTTAATCACAATGCCAACTTTCCTGCTTTAATATATATATAAATTATTAATTCTCTCTTTGTTCTTAGTTTGTCAAGTGGCTTTATATTAGCTTGTCATTTGGCTTAACCACAATACAAACTTTCTTGCTTTAATATATATAAATATAAATATAGATATTACTCATTTTTTTCGATTCAACCGAATATATATTGTCTAAAAGCCTACTTAAATTTTTATACTTGAACTTCTTAATAACACCTAAATATTCTAGTGTCGGTATTTCCTTAATTGTGCTTAATTGATGAGTCATCTATTTGTCACTATTCACTATCAATAATTTCAAGTAGAAAAGACGAATTCTTCTAACTAAACACAAGATATTAGTGTTATGTTTGATAATTAGTTTAGAACTTTCAAAAGCGACTTATGGATCGTGACATATTTTGGCATTTTTGAATATTGCATAACCAACTTTATTAATGGTTGCATATTTTATTATTCATTATCTATCCACTCATTCTCCCCTTCATATTATTTATATATAGTATCCGTCATCTTTATCCGGTCCAACACACATATCAAAGAGGAAAAATCATTCTCCCCTTTTGATCACCATGTGCACGTTAGAAAAGTCAGGCAATATCTTCTATCTTACGCTAACCGGCGACGATGAGCACCGATTGAATCCTACTTTCATCGCCACCATCCGTTCATTCGTAGCCGAAGTAAAATCCCAAGCCGTGAAGGGTTCCGTTCTGATCACAAAAGCCCAAGGCAGGTTCTTCTCTAACGGCTTTGATCTAAAGTATGCACAAGCCGCCGGTTCAGCGGAAGCTGCCAAAGATCGGCTACACAACATGGTGGCCTTGTTCAAGCCGCTGGTTGCCGATTTCCTAACACTCCCAATTCCGACCATCGCCGCCGTCACCGGCCACGCTTCGGCGGCGGGGCTGCTGCTAGCGTTAATCCATGATTACGTAACCATGAGATCGGATAAAGGAGTGGTGTATATGAGCGAGTTGGATATAGGGATGACTTTGCCGGACTATTTTACAGCGATTATAAGGTCTAAGGTTGGATCCGCAGTTGCTCGGCGGAATTTGGTTTTGAAAGCAACGAAAATGAAGGCGGAGGAGGCGGTGGCGATGGGAATTGTGGATTCTGCGCATCCTACGGCGGAGGAGGCGGTGGTTGCGGCGGAGAGACTGGCGGAGGAGCTGGGGAAGAAGCGTTGGAATGGCAAAGCGTATGCAGAGCTAAGGAAATCGTTGGTTCCGGAAGTGTGTGGAGTTTTAGGGTTGACACATACCGCTGTCTTGCCCTCACGCTTGTGAGAATCACTTTTTCATTAGAACGTTGTTTTTTTTCCTGTCTTTTTACAAATACTATTGATGATAATAATTTACCCTATTTCATAGGCTTTGAATAATATTGTGTTAACATGCTGTCTAAAAATTAATTATCGATGTGAACGCCTGTATTAACAACGGCAGATATCAAATTTCTACACCTTATAATAAGTATATAGTTTGTTTTTAATGTTTGTCCGGTTTATTTTATTTTTAGTTTATTCGGGCAGTTTAATAGGCACTTTTTTGTAAATATTTATATTACTTTTTCAGATCCTATTTATAAAATTTCACTGAACATATTGTTATTATCGTTCGATGTCAAGAAGCAAATGTAATTAGCATTTTTACTAAAGAACTACGTTTCTTTTTTTATGGTAAAAATAAATTTGCAACAAGTTAAATAAAATCTTCAATAGGAAACTCCACCAATGAGAATATTCATTGGTATTTACCAGTCAGATAATGATACGTGTGGATGTATCTTGTTTTAGATTAGAGCAGACGCGTGATCTTAAAATTATTATTTATCGAGGTTTAATTAATTTTTTAATAAATAAATTAATATCTATTATATTCATTTAATTACGGATAAAAAATAATATTGGGGATCACAATTTATAATTAATTTATTTTTATAATTTTAATTAAATTAAACTATAAATTATAATATATTTAAATTGCTTTAATTAACATAAAAAAGACTACATGCTATAATACTCATTTTTAATATCCATATCAAACATAAACACTAAATTGACAATTTAATTTTAATGATATTATTTTTCTATTTGAATATTTTACAAGAGAATACATTAAATCTACAAGTGTCATCTATATTAACAATCTTCTAGAATAAGAAGCTTACCAATCTATGTGCAAACTATTCTTGAATACATTAAAATTGGTTTCACAAGAGTTTTAACAATGGAAACAATCAACTACTTGATGAAAGTTAACATGAACAATATCATTCTTTAAAATACAATAAAAGATAAAAATAATAATTTATTATTAATTTTACTTCATATCTTGTATACAACAGAGTCAAGAGAAATTTTTAGTACAGTAAATAAAGAGAACTTCCAAGGGGACTCGCACCCCTAAAGAGGTAATTTACTACTTCAAACAAAAATAATCAAAGGCACTAAACAAATGTTAACATGATATAAATTGTATTAATCCAATATAGTAGTTCAAATTATAGTTTATTATAACCCGTTTAAAATGATGTTAACTGGTAATAAAATATAAAACATTTGATAGAAGGCTATATAAATTATTATAGGAATTTTAAATTTTTTCTTAATTAAGGAGATAAGAGAAATGTTTTATTTTTCTATAAATTTATCATATATTAATTTTTATAATGAAATAATATAAAAATTATAAAAATAATGTTTAGGATAATTTATTGATAGTTGAAAATTTCAGAAAAAATAAGTTCAATCCATGTAGATTAAATTTCACATCAATTAAGCATATAAGAGATAGCCCCCTAATACAGTATGAACAAATCCATCACTTAAATTAACTTTTGAGATTTAATAAACTATACTTTTTAAACTAACTTCTGAATATGAATTTTTCTAGTTTGAAATCGCCGTCAAATAGCGTGGGTAGATGAAAACCTTTTAATTTTAATTTTTAAATTACTTTAAAACAGTATGGGTAAATATGAAAATCTTGTAAATATTTACCAATATCTTCTTTATTGCACTATTATTTAAAAAATTAAATTTACTTTCTCTGTGAAACTTCTAGTTGACAAAATCATAATTAATAAGTTTACCAAATGAGAAAAATGAACGTTTCAAATAATTATTTGCATTCAATACTTTCCATAAAAGTAGTCTAATTAATATGGAATAATATTTAAAAGAGTGTTGTAGTTATGAGAATGTGGGTCCCATGTATATCAATGATAGTTTGCATTTAAAAATTGCAAACAATATAATTTTTTTTTTAAAATAGCATATATACCCTTGGTCGACCATCTTTTCTTTTCTATATAATAGATATAATAGAAAAGAAATAGAAAAAAAGAACTAATGTTGCTGAACATGTCGTCAGCTCTTTGATTTGGAAATTTGTGATTTTCGTGAGTTAGTTATTGGATAACCAAACCAACCCAGCTGGCTGGTCAATCTCAGAGATCTTATCGGCTGGCAAATCGGAGACGGACGACCACGGTCCCGGCCTTACCAGCATCGGAGGTGTACTAATCAATGAACCCACGAAATCAACTTTCTTTTATGATAAAATAAACCAAGCCTAAGCGGTCACGACATCTTGTTGATATTGATTGAGGAGTTTGATGGAGTTTAGCTGACTGAATCCATCCATAAACTTAGACCGCGGTAACCTTCGTAACTAAAGCGTCACGACAACATCCAAAGGTGACCTTTGGATTCTTAAGTAGGCGGACAAGGAGGAGCACGTAGGAATGCCGACCACTACATAAGCCACTAGTGGCTGAGAGAAAGCGAGCAACACCTTGTATAGATTGGGCGGAGCTTAAAGAAGCAAGCCCCTATCAGAGAAAGCCATTGCGCGCTAGCCTAGCTAGCTAACGTTTTTCAGCTGGCTGTTATGTTAGTTGTAGCGCGCCTTCCCTCCTTCTCTCACTTTGGAAAGATTTTTCAGTATTTTCTTATGATGACCTGGTCATTATTTTTCTTTAACTAGTCATTTGCAGATAGTAATTTTAAAATTGTTCCTAATCTCCTTCGAAAAAGCTGGAGCTCTTATCTTTCTTTGATCGTGTGGATTTTGTTTATATTTTTAAATCTTTGAAATTTATTGCACATAAGATACGGAGCTACATTTTCAGTTTTTCTTTTTTACTGCATAGGTCTCCTAGGAACTTGCTTTTTAAGTTAGAACTGCAAATGATGTTGTAGTTTCATTTGAAAACTTGTTTTCTTAATATATACTTTTCCGTTTTAATTTAGATAACATATTTTTCTTATTAGTCTATTCCAAAAAAGAAATTATACTTATACAATTAAAAATAATTTAGCTTTAAATCTTTAATAAAAAACTTTTATAACCTTAAGACCACGAATTTTTTTTTTTTTTTTTTTTTTTTTAAACTTCATACGAATCAAACTAAGTTGTGCAATAGAGAAGGACGGAGGCCAAAAAAGTGTTGAGGCAGCTAGTTGTGGGTCAGCCTACCAGTAGAATAATGGCTTTAAAGTGTCCTCTCACCATATGGAGTTGCATTTTACACTGCTCATTTATTTGATTTACAACTAATCTCCTTATTTTTTACAATTTACTTTTTTCTTTTTATTCATTCACTTATTCATTTCTAGGCAAAACTATTTGTGGTTCATTTTATGTTCATTATTATTATTATTATTGTATTATTTTATCCTTTAATATTTAATATGTTGTATTTACTTAGATTATCTTATTACTTTATTGTTTTGATATTGTTATTGTTCTTGTATTCATTACTTTTTATATGGCTTCTTCATTATTGTTTTCTTTTTCAAACTTACTTTGAAATATTTTTTTTAGCCGAGAGTCTATCAGAAACAACTTTTACCTTCATATAGTGTCTTCATACACATTATTTTCCGCACTCCACCTGTAAAAATACACTGAGTAATGTTATTTTGTTTTATGAGGAATAAAATAGGAATAGTATATTTATGTGGCAATATTTTTAAAGTCTTTTGGTAACAAAAGTCTTAACCAAAACTATGTGACAATCATCCTAGAATCTATGAGATAAATATCTAAATGCTTTTGAAAAGTGGCAGTTGCATTTGCTACGTTCTTTTCCCTCAGCGTGATGGATTCATGCACATGACCTATGAATAGGCTCTCAATTAGTCAAGAAACAATTATTAGCAAGACAAAGAAATTCTTCTACTTCTTTGCTTCCAATTTTGTTCTTCACCAACTTTCCTTATTTGTCTTTCTTTTTATTTTGGTAGTTTAATTTCTTTTATTCCCCTTTTAAATAGTTGGATTTGTAATCTTAATATTTTGCTGATTCTTGTGTCCTCTAAATAAACAATAGTAGGGTTGTTTATTCCTGGAGAAATATTTTACATTGCTGAAATAGTTTCTTAAGACAGTGCCCAACACGACTCAAGCCAATTCGTGTATCTGCTTACAAATAATATTAAGCAGTATTATTATCATTTTTCCCGTGTTATTTCCCTACAATCTAAGAAACATTGGCAAGTAATACGACTACAGAACTTTTTGATGGTGCTACCAATTTAGGTATTGTTCCCGCTACTACTGTTCCAGTTGTCTAGATCAATGGTGTTGCAAATACGTTATTGCATCCACAACTTTGGCACATGATAATATCAAAATACGGGTATGTGAATAAATATGGTTACATATCCAAGCTAATATTTAAACCTTCAAGAAAAATGCACCTCAATGCAAGAGAAGAGTTGGGATAAATGACATCATTGCGGTCATTTTCCAGATAAAAAATGTGGCCAATGTGAGAGATGGAGTGATAGACTCTGGTGCTACTAGGCACATTTGTGCAAATAAAAATAATTTTTTTTCTTGCACCCAAGTTGAGGAAGAAGAAGAAACTATTCATCTTGGTGACTCAAGAACAACTCGTATTCTTGGGCAAGGAAAAATTCTTCTCAAACTCACATCTAGTAAAACTCTAGCATTGAGTGATGTATTGCATGTTCCTAATATCCATACCAATTTATTTTTTGTGAAATTATTAGGAAAAGTTGGAGCGAAGGTTTTCTTTGAAAATAATGAAGTCGTATTGATCAAAAATAATATTTTTGTGGGCAATGAATATTATAACCATGATTTATTTGTGCTTAATTTTTTTGATACTATCAAACAAAATGCATCTTCTTCTGCTTATATGGTTGAGTCAATTTCTTTGTGGCATGCTAGACTGGACATGTTAATGTCGCATATATAAAGAAAATGTAGTCGCTAAGATTTTTATCTGGCTTAAACTCAAATAATGTTGACAAAGGTGAAAGATGTGTTGAAGCTAAAAGTACTAAAAAGACTTATTTTTCTGTAAATTGAGAAAGTGAATGATTATCTTTGGTTCACAATGATTTAGGCAATTTAAAACAAAACATGGTTAGAGGTGGTAAAAGATATTATGTCACATTTTATTGATGATTTTTTCAGATATATTAAGTTATATTTGCTTAGAAACAAAGATAATGCTTTTAATGCTTTCATTTTTTTTATAAAACTGAGGTTGAAAATCAACTTAGTAAAAAAATTCGATCTGATAGAGGTGGAGAATATTTATCTTTAAATGATTTTTGTGAAAAGAATGAAATTATTCATGAAGTAACTCTGCCTTATTCACCTGAGTATAATGGAATTGCTTAAAGAAAAAATAGAACATTGAAAAGAGATGATGAACTCTATGTTAGTTAGTTCTATTGCTCCTGATAATTTGCGGGGTGAAGATATATTTTTTGCATGTCACTTACAAAATAGAATACCACATAGAAGATCTGGCAAACTCCGTATGAATTATGGAAGGGTTATAAACCTAACTTGAAATACTTAAATGTGTGGGGGTGCCTTGCTAAGATTCTTTTGCCTGAACCTAACAAGAGAAAAATAGGTTCTAAAACTATTGATTGCATGCTTATTGGATATGCTGAACATAGTAATGCATATGAATTTCTTGTTTTAAAAAGTGATGTGCTTGATTGCATACTATAATTGTGACAAAGAATCCCGAGTTCTTTGAATATATTTATCCATTGTCTAATAAAATTTCTCATACGCCTCCAGAGACAAATTATGAAAGTACCTCTAACAAGGATCTGAGAAGGAGTAAAAGACCTAGAAAAGAATATTTTTCTTATCGAAATGAATTTCAAACTTTTTCTTTTTGGTATTGAACCATCAAGCCATATTTTTTTCAGAAGCTAATTATTGAAAAGTGGCATAAAAGTTGAAATTAATTCTATCATGAAAAATAATACATGGATTTTAACTGACTCACCTTCTGGTGCAAAATATATTGGTTGTAAATGAATTTTCAAAAAGAAATTTAACCGTAATAGATCTTTAGATAACTATTAAGTTCGATTAGTAGAAAAAGGATTTTCTCAAAAATAAAATATAGATTATTTTGACACATTTGCACCAGTGCTAGAATTTCTTCTACTTGAGTTTTGCCTTAACTTCAATCCATAAGCTTTATCCATCAAATGGATGTCGAAATTGCTTTTCTAAATGGTGATCTAGAAGAAGAAATTTATACGGTTCAACCTGAAGGTTGTGACATCCCTGGACAAGAAAATAAAGTTCTTAAATTAATTAAATCTCTTTATAGCCTTACACAAGTTCTTACGGAGTGGTATGAGAAATTTGAACATGTCTTACTAAGAGACGAATTTTCTTCGTTGAAGGTGGATAAACGTGTTTATACTAAAGTGGTAGACCATGATTATGTGACAATATGTTTGTATGTTGATGTTATGCTTATATTAGGTACAAGTTTAAATATTGTGTAAAGTACTAAATTATTTTTTGCTAATTTTGATATGAAAGATCTGGGTGAAGTAAATACAATATTGGAAGTTAAAGTTATAAGGAGGGAAGATGACATAATGTTACCACAAGAACACTATTTTGGAGACTTCTAAAAAAGTTTGAATATTTTAATATCACACCAGTGAGCACTCTTTTTGATGCTAACTCTCAGTTGAAAAAGATTAATGGTGACCCAATTTCTCAGTCTAAATATGCTCAGATTATTGGGAGTCTGATGCATTTAATGAATTTTACAAGGCCGGATATAAAATATGATGTGTGTAAACTGAGTAGATATACTCATTATCCCTATAAAGAGTATTGGTCGGCATTAGTTAGATTAATGAAATATTTGAGAGGTACCGTGAATTATGGTATCCTATATAGCGATTTCCTTCTACTTTAGAAGGGTACATTGATGCAAACTAGATTTGTGATTCAGATGAGCAAAATCTTCTAGTGGCTATGTATTCACCCTTGGTGGTGGTGCAATATCGGGAAATCAGCTAAACAGACGATCATTGCTAGATCGGCTATGGATCAAAGTATGTAGCTTTGGAGTTAGCTGGTTCTAAGGTTGAGTTGCTAAGAAACTTTTTAGCTAATATTTTTTTTAATAAATGACGTATTGCCTCCTGCGTCTATACATTGCTATTGCCAAGCGGCAATAGCTATCTGCCCAACTGTCGTTTCTTCGCGAACGCGAAAAGGGCCATGCGATCGCAAAGGCAAAGCCTGCCCAGCCCCTCAAGTTCTTCGCGAACGTGACAGAGACCTCGCGATCGCGAAGGCTAGGCCAGCCCAAGCATCGGGAACGTGACCAGCCCTTCGTGAACGCGAAGAGCAATGATCCAGAGACCCCTTGGCCCAAAATCCTTCTGCGCGGACGTGACAAGGCCATCACGAATGCGAAGGACACAAGTTCTAAAGCTTCCTGAATGCAGACTCATCTTTGCGAACGCGGAGAGAAAAAAGTCCAGTCCCCAAAATCCTTCATCGCGAACGTGAGGTCTTTCCGCGTTCACGAATAAGGAAACCGGAACCAACACATCACTAGTTTGGACTTAGCTTTGGGCGGTCCGAAACGCACCCGAGCCCTCCTAAGATCCAACTGCATCAACAAGTTCATAAACATAATCGGACCTGCTTGAAACTCGTAAAACAACAACGAAACTAAGAATCGCACCCCAAAATCAAATTGAAACAAATTATGAACTTCAAGTTTTTCAACTTGCTCCGAACGTACCGAATCATACTTAGACTACTCGCAAAGGCCTCAAATTTGCGTGCAAGTCTTAAATCACCATACAAAACTATTCCCATGCTCGCAAGCTCGAAATCCCAAACGAACCTCGATAATACCAAAGCCTGCTCCAAACCAAACTTAAAGAACATGAAAACCTTCAATGCTCCAACTTTTAATATTAAGCGCTGAAACGCTCCAAGGTTATCCAAAATCCGATGCGAACATATGCCAAAGTCCAAAATCATCATACGAACCTATTGGGACCGTCAAATCCTGGTTGCGAGGTAGTTTACTAAAAATATTGACCAAAGTCAAACTTAACCCTTTTAAGTCCATATTAAGGAACAAAGTGTTTCAGTTTCAACTCGAACCCTTCCAAACTCAAACTAACCATCCACGCAAGTCATAAAATAGTAAAAGAACGCACAGAGAGTCTTATTTAAGGGAACATGGATCTAGAAAGAAAAATGATCGGTCAGGTCATTACATTCTCCATCTCTTTGTCACGACCCATTTTTCCCCCTCCGAAAGACGTCGTGACGGCACCTAGTCGCTACGACTAGGTAAGCCTATTAAATTGAAATAACCGAAAATAAAGAATATAAGAGAAACAACTAAGCATAAAAAATGGCTATATAAAGGTAATATGCCGCTCGACATATACAAGTAAAACCATTTTGCCAATTTATACACAACACTTCCCAAAACCCGGAACCCTGAGTCATAAGCTCTACGAAATCTATCTACAGTCTGATATACAAGGAGTCTAATAAGTACATAAGGGAAACAAAGTAATAGATAGATGGGGACTCTAAGCATATGCGGACGCGTGCATATATACCTTGAAGTCTCCGGTGGCTGCTGCTGCTTAGGCGGTCGAGAGTTACCTGGATCTACATACGAAAACATGTGCAGGATGGGCACGAGTACATAGTAAGTGCCAAACATACTGGGAATTTGAGTGAGAAAGTGGGAAATTGGGGGAAAAGTTCCCCAGTCGAATTTTTGAGTTTTGAGTGGGATTTAGGCATCGAATTCAGATGATTTTTGTACGAGCGAACTCGCGAGTGAATGGGTGTTCTTAATTGGTAACTTTTACCCAATTCCTAGAGGTGGGCCCGGGAGGCTTTTTGGGCACTTTTCTATTTTCTTGCCTTAGCTTCAATTTCATTAGCTAGATTAGTTACTTGTAGCTATATTTACGTTATGTAATTGATTTGATTAGATTTGGGTCACTCGGAGTTGGATACTCGTGGCAAGAGCGTGGTTTAGAATTGATTTGAGCTTGGTTCGAGGTAAGTGGCTTGCCTAACCTTTAGGATTTTGATACTGTTTGATATATGTGCACCGTGTACGTGAGGTGACGAGTAAGTACATGGGCTATTTGTTGTAAAACTCCTTTTTTCACTAAATCATAACTTGTTTTCTTCTTGTTTGAACTACACTAGAATATGCGACTACCTTGTTTAGATTAGAGAAACATGCCTATGTGTTTTGATTGTTAATTTGAACTCTGTGCAGCATGTTTAGTGAAATTCCTGTTTTCCTTGGTTTAAACTTTGCCTAACTGTAGGTTTCTTGCTGTATATGTTGTGTTTATTGGTTGAGCTGCATATTTACTTTGGGACTACGGGACGGTATCCGCAGGGGTGGATTTAGGGGGCGGAAGAGGGTTCACCCGAACCCCCTTCGCCGAAAAATTACACTATATATGTAAGGCAAAAGCTGTTTTTTATCTCTATATATTAAGGTGTGAATCCTCTTGACACAACCTAAAAGTGTAGCTTAGTGGTCAAGGGGGTTCAAAACCTTTGTAAGGTCATAGGTTCAATACCTACAAACTACAATTTCTTTTAACTTTTTTCTTTTTAAACCCCCTTCGCGGAGATCTTGCCTCCGCCACTGATCCCGGGGGATCCCCGCGTTGTTATTACTGTGTTCTGAGTTGAGGGTTTTCTTTGACTTCTATTCTTGTAGATTCCATAATTGTTTTTATTGTAATATATTTCTTTTTGTTTTATTTCATTATATTTATATCGGTAGGGCCCTGACCTGACCTGACCTCGTCACTGCTCGACCAAGGTTAGGCTTGGCATTTATTGGGTACCATTGTGGTGTACTCACGACCTTCCTGCACATGTTTTCGTCTGCAGATCAAGGTACCTCTTGACTCCCTCAGTATTAGTGCAGCAGCAACAACCATCGGAGATTTCAAGGTATATCTGCACGCGTCCGCAGATCCTCGAAGTCCCCCTCTATCTTTTACTTTGTTTCCCTCTTGTACTTCTTAGACTCCTTGTATAGCAAATTGTAGATAGATTTCATAGAGCTTGTGACTTAGGGTTCCTGGTTTTGGGAAGTGTTGTGTATAAATTGGCAACATGGTTTTACTTGTATATGCCGAGCGGCATTTTGCCTTTATATAGCCATTTTTTATGCTCAGTTGTTTCTTTTATATCCATTATTTTTTATTATTTCAATGTTAATAGGCTTACCTAGTCATAGCGACTAGGTGCTGTCACGACGTCTTTCGGAGGGGAAAAAATGAGTCGTTACACTCTTAAAGAAATGTTCGTCCTCGAACGGGTCTAGAATTATACGTGGAGATCTGAATAAGTGTGGATATCTGCTCCGCATGTCCTCCTCGATCTCCCAAGTTGCCTCCTCGACTAGTTGATCCCTCACTGAACCTTCACCCCGAAATCTTCGTGGACCTCAACTGGCGAATCTGCCAGTCAACAATGGCAACTGTCTCCCCATCATAACCTATGATCTCATCTAGCTAAACCGTTTTGTTGTCTAACACATACGACCTATCGGTATGATTATTCTGGAGCATAGACACGTCGAAAACCAGATGAACTCCCAATAGACTGGGAGGAAAAGCGAGCTCATAAGCAACCTCTCCAACTCGTCTCAACACCTCAAATGGACCTATAAACCTCAGGCTCAACTTTCCCTTCTTTCGAACCTCATGATCCCCTTCATCGGTGAGACTTTAAAATGAACCTTCCGCCCGCCATAAATGATAAATCACCCGCCTTCTGATCCGCGTAACTCTTGTATCTGGACTGTGTTGTGCAAAGTCGCTCCTGAATCAACTTCACCTTCTCCAAGGAATCCTTCACCAAATCAGTACCATGTACCCTAGCCTCTCCAGGCTCGAACCATATGATGGGTGTACGACATAGCCGACCATACAAAGCCTTAAATGAAGCCATCTCAATGCTGGACTGATAGCTCTTGTTATAAGCAAACTCGGTCAAAGACAAGAATCGATCCCACTTCCCTCCGAAGTCAATCACATATGCTCTGAGCATATCCTCCAAGATCTGAACCGTTCGCTCTGACTTCCTGTCGGTATGCAAATGAAAGGCTATGATGAGCTCTACCCGTGTCTCCAACTCACTTTGTACGACCCTCCAGAAATGCGAAGTAAACTGAGGCCTTTATCTAATATGACGGAAACAGGCACACCATGCTACCGAACAATCTCCTGAAAGTAAAAATGGGTAAATCTCGCTGAAGAATACATGGTCACAACCGGAATGAAGTGTGCCGACTTGGTCAACCTGTCGACAATGACCCAAACTGCATCAAACTTCCTCAAGGTCCATGGCAACCCAACTACGAAGTCCATAGTGATGCGCTCTCATTTCCACTCAAGTATAACCATCCACTGGAGTAGGCCACCTGGCCTCTGATGCTCATACTTAACCTGCTGGTAGTTTAGGCACCTTGCTACATACTCAACTATGTCCTTCTTCATCCACCACCACCAATAATGCTGCCTCAGGTCCCGATACATCTTCGTAGCACCTGGATGAATGGAATATTGAGAACTGTGTGCCTCCTATAGAATATTTTCTCTCAATCCATCAATATTTGGAACACATAGACGACCCTAGAGTCGCAGAACACCATCCTTTCTGATAGTAACCTCCTTGGCACCATCCTATAGTATCGTCTCTCTAAGAACCAACAAGTGCGAATCGTCGAATTGACGAGCCTTGATCTGCTCGAATAATGAAGACTCAGCGACGACGCATGCAAGAACTTGGTTGGGCTCTAAAATATCCAACCTCGCAATTCTGTTAGCCAAGGACTGAATGTCCAAAGCTAATGGCCTCTCCTATGTTGAATAAAAGTCCAAACTTCTGATACTATTTGTTTTTTCTCAAGGCATCCGCAACCACATTCGCCTTGCCTGGATGATAAATGATGGTAATATAATAATCTTTTAGTAACTCAAGCCACCTGCGCTGCCTCAGGTTGAGAGCCCTCTTCTTGAGAAAATGCTGCAAAACTGCGATGATCGGTGTAAACCTCACAACACGCCGTATAAAGATAATGCCTCAAATTCTTAAGAACATGAACTATTACGACCAACTCCAAATCATGTACGTGGTAATTTTTCTCGTGGGGCTTCAGCTGATGTGAAGCATATGCAATTACTTACACCTCCTACATTAATACACAACCCTGGCTAATGCATGAAGCGTTGCAATACATAGTATATATCCTTGAACCGAAAGGCAACACTAAAATCAGTGTTGAAGTCAATGCGGTCTTAAGCTTCTGAAAGATCGCCCCAGAATCATCGGACCATTTAGAATGGAGCACCCTTCTGGGTCAATCTAGTCAAAGGTGTTGGAATAGATGAGAAGACCTCCACAAACCGACGATAATAACATGCTAACCCAAGAAGCTCCTGATCTCGGTTCCTGTGGTAGGACGAGGACAACTCTGAACTGCATCTATCTTCTTGGGATCTACCTTAATACTGTCGCCTAATATAACATGCCCCAAGAATGCCACAAAATCTAACCATAACTCGCACATGGAGAACTTAGCATAAAGTTTCTGGCCTCGCAAGGTCTGAAGCACCACTCTCAAATGCAGCTCGTTCTCCTCCATGCTACGCGAGTAGATTAATATGTCATCAATGATGACAATGACAAATGAGTCAATATATTGCCAAAACACCTAGTTCATCAAGTCCAGAAATGCAGCCAGGGCGTTAGTCAAACCAAAGGAGATCACTAGAAACTTATAATGTCCATATCTAGTCTGGAAAGCCGTCTTTGGAACATCCGAATCATGAATCTTCAGCTGATGATACCCCAACCTCATGTCAATCTTAGAGAACAACCTGGCACCCTGCAACTGGTCAAACAAGTCATCAATACACTGCAACAAGTACTCGTTCTTAATGGTAAATTTGTTCAACTGCGGTAATCAGTACACATCCGCATCGTCCCATCTTTCTTCTTCACGAACAATACCGGTGCACCCCAAGGTGAAACACTTGATCTGACAAAGCCCTTTTATAACAACTCCTCAAGTTGTTATTTCAACTCATTAAACTCTTTCAGAGCCATGCGATATAGTGGAATAGAGATAGGCTGGGTACCTGGAGCCAAATAAATACCGAAATCAATATCATGATCTGGTGGCATGCGTAGAAGATCAGAGGAAAACACATCGGAGAACTCTCGGACCACGAGCACTGAATTAATCGTTCGAGTCTTTGTAGTAGTATCCCGAGCATAAGCTAGATAAGCCAAACAAACCTTCTCGACCATGTGTCGGTCCTTTAGAAAAGAGATAACCTGACTAGATGCACTGACAGACGAACCCTTCCACTCCAATCTAGGCAACTCTAGCATCGCCAAGGTAACAATGTTGGCATGGCGATCAAGGACATCATGATATGGATACAACCTGTCCATGCCCAGGATGACATAAAATTTGATCATATCAAGCAATAGAAGATCTGCTCGTCTCATAACCACAAAAGGTCACGGTACATGACCGATAGGTCCGATCCACAACAGTAGAATCTCCCACTGGAGTGGACACATATACGGGAGCACCCAAGGACTCGTGAGGAAATCCCAAAAATGAGAAAATAGAGATGAAACATATGAATATGTAGGCCCTGGATCAAATAGTACAGAAGCATCCCTACC
Organism: Nicotiana undulata; assembly: GCA_005239495.1. NCBI lineage: Eukaryota > Viridiplantae > Streptophyta > Magnoliopsida > Solanales > Solanaceae > Nicotiana > Nicotiana undulata. Next base: position 71,549 of record ML255348.1, read on the forward strand.
GGAGACAGAAATAATACATGTGATCACGACATCTGAGTCTACTGCATATGGTCTGGCTGGAAAGGCATAGAATCTACCTGGAGTGCCACCTGACCTGCCTCTACCTCGAGGAACGCCCTTACTCGCCTGCCCTCCGCCTCTGGGCGGCCAGACGGCTGGTGCGGTAGCTGGTGCTGTAATCATAGGCTGATAACATTGTACTGCCTTGCCCCGAAGCCTGGAGCAGAACCTCCTCACATGGACAAGATCCCCCCACTTGAAACAACCTCTCGGTACGGTAGACTGTTGACCTATATTCTGACCCTAATGGCCTGAAGGCCCACTAGAGGAACCTGAATAGCTGGAGACGGTAGGAGCTCTCTGTAATTGAGCTGAAATAGGGCTGCACTGGAGTACCCCGAGGAGGAGGCGGTGCTGGATATTTAGGCCTGCTAGACTGACCCCTCTCAAATTAACCTCTGCCCCAGCCGGAGCACCACTAAACCCTCCAGAATATCGAAAACACTTATTCCTCGTCACCTGCTTTCGACTCCGCTGACGAACACCCTCGATCCTTCGAGCTATCTCCACAACCAGCTCGTACGAAGTCCGCATTTCAACCTCTCTGGCAATTCTGGCCTGGATGCCAGAGTGCAAACCCGCAACGAACCTCTCCACTCTTTCTACATCGGTAGGAAGTATCATAAGTGCATGGAGATACAACTCAGAGAATCTCGCCTCATAGTCAGCCACCGACATCTGGCCCTGCTGGAGCTGCTCGAACTAAAATCGCAACTCTTCCCACTGAGAGGGTGGAATATGTCTGTCCAGGAAGAGGCGTGTGAACTGGTCCCAAGTCATGGAAGGAGAACCTGTTGGTCTGCCGGGAAGATAGGATAACCACCATCTACGGGCCTTGCCCTCTAGCTGAAAGGTGGTAAAGTCCACCAAGTGGGACTCCAATATCCTTATGCTGTGCAGTCTGTCCCTGCAACGATCAATATTGGATATATCTGTCCTGGGGGTCCTCATGTTGCTCACCTCAGAGATAGGAGGGTGTAGCATGGTCTATATGTCCAATAGCTTCTGTGTCTTTTCCGGTCGTAGCTGGTCTGGGCTCAGGTATAACTGTTGCAACTGGCTATGCTCCGCCTACGAGTAGTGCGCCCCCTGTTTGGTATACGACGGTTTTATGCACTGGAGCCTCGCTTGAAATAAACCAGCTTGAGTTATAGAATCTATGAACCGCAGCATATAGCCCATGGCCTCCTGGAATCCTGGCGCTAACATGAAATCCACTGGGGCCAGCTTCGCTGCAGGCACCTCGTCCTCCTTCTCAATAATAGGATCCTCTACCGTATCCAATGGTGGCATAGTTGGAGCAACTCTAGGACGCCCTTGTCCTCTACCACGAGTTGGAGCCCTCCCTCGGCCTCTAGCAACATGGGGAGAAGCTCCTCCACGTTTAGGTACATATGCGGCACGCTTCCTCACCATCTGTGAGAGAATAAGAGAAGGATACTTAACACAACATCAACTACACGATAGGAGATAAAGAAAGAGTAGTTTCCGAACACAATTTAGCCTCTCGAAGATAAGTGCGGATGTCTCCGCACCGATCCGCAACACTTTATTAGACCTGCTTATAAATTGTGAGACCTACATGAATCTAGTGCTCTGATACCATGTTGTCACGACCCAATTTCTCCTATAGGCCGTGATGGCACCCAACATTGCCGCTAGGCAAGCCAACCATGAACTAACCATGTATTATTCTTTTTTAATAATTTTAAATTAGTTGAAGTTTATTTATTAAGAAAATAAGAAGTGGAAAATTTAATAAAGTAAAGCGAAAGCTAATGAAAGAGCAATTGCAGTGAAATAAATGCTCAAAAAACCCATAAAGTCTACTAGCATGTTTCCAAGACCTGGTGTTACAAGTGTATGAGCAACTAATAGAATATGAAAAACACAAAGCTAATGTTTGAAATAGAGTAAACAGAAAATAAATGAAAAAGAGAGACTCCGTCTGCTGCAGAACAGACTGAGAAAACAACTCACCACTGAGCCTCAGGGTAACGGGGGTGCGCGCCGGAATGACTGCCAGATGCACCTGCCTCAGATCCTGCACGATTAGTGCAGAAGTGTAGTGTGAGTACATAAACAACATGAACCAGTAATTATCCAGTCTAACCTTGAAGAAGTAGTGACGAGGGGTCGACATCAACACTTACTATGAGCCAACAATAAAATAAAGGAATACTAAATAAGCATGGAATATGTGAATAATAATAATTACACAATACCAAAAAGGGATTAAATGATTCTTTAACTGATAGTTGATTCCAAAAAAATCTTCAACTAACACATACTAACTCCAAAGAACCTTTGGGCCAATAAATAACTTATAACCTCTCAATTCATAAAAATAATATCAAGTGTATTCGGGCTCCAAGCATTTATACGCTTGATTTATGCCGAGGTCGTACGACCCAATCCTGAATAATGTGTACACTACCGAGGGTCGAGCGGCACGAACTATAGATGAATCTATTATACTGCTATGAACATCCGATTTAAAAGTTATACAAGCCTAATGCACTAGGAAGCACAATTTCTATTAACGGTCAATTAACCCGCCAAAACTCAAAGTAAGTGAAATTCGGCCTTTACGAATCCTTTATAAGGTTTCAATATAATTTAGGCACTTAAATTAACAAGTAGAGTGCAAACAATACGAGTATTTCATGATTAGGGTCCTAAAACTATCCGGACTTAAGCAAAATTAGTAGATACGCACAGACTCTCGTCACCTCGTGCATGTGTAGCCCCCACAATTAGAAGCAAATAGTAATTTTAAACACCTATGGAGTAAATTCCCTCTTACAACTAAATTCATAGTTTCACAACTTTACATGTTAAATCTACCTATAATCTATGCATTAAACTTACATTGGGTAGGAATTACTTACCTTCAATAGCTAGGTGAAAACCCCTCTCCAAGTAGCCCTAAAATCGTCCAACAAAGGAGAGAAATGAACAAAATATCCAAAATCCCGACTTTACTAAAGTCCCTACCCAGCTGCCCTTTCTTCGCGAACGCGAAAAGGGACTCGCGATCGCGAAGGCAAATCCTGCCCAGGCCCTCAAGTTCCTCTACGAGAACACGACAAGGTCCCCGTTATCGCGAAGGCCAGGCTAGCCCAAGCATCTCGAATGCAACCAGCCCTTCGCGAACGCCAAGAGCAATAACCACAGACCCCTTGGCCCAATATCTTCTACGCGGACGCAACAAGGCCATCGCGAACGCGAAGGCCTAAGGTCCTAGACATTTGCGAATGTGAAGAGCAAAAAGTCCAGTCCCCCAAATATTTTATCGCGAACGCGAGGGTCCATCCGCCCTCACAAAGAAGGAAACAAGAACCAGCACACCAGTAGTTTGGGCTTAGCTCCGGGCGGTTCGAAATGCACCCGAGCCCCTCCCTCCCCGGGGCATCGGACTGCACCAAAAAGTCCATAAACATAATACAGACCTTCTCAAACTCTCAAAGCTCATAAAATAACAACGAAACTAAGAATATTACCCCAAATTCAAGTTAAATTAAATTATGAACTTCAAGTGTTTCAACTTGCTCCAAACGTGCCAAATTATACTTACACTACTCGGAATGACACCAAATTTTGTATGCAAGTCTTAAATCACCATACAGAACTATTCCCAAGCTCGAAATCCCAAACAGACCTCGATAACAACAAAGCCTACTCCAAACCAAACTTAAAGAAGTTGAAAACCTTCATACTCCAACTTTCAATATTAAGCGCCGAAATGCTCCTGGGTTATCCGAAACCCGATCCGAACATATTCCCAAGTCCAAAATCATCATACGAACCTATTGGGGCCATCAAATCCTGGTTGTGAGGTGGTTTACTAAAAGTGTTGACCCAAGTCAAACTTAACCATTTTAAGCCCATGTTAAGGAACTAAGTGTTCTGATTTTAACCCAAACCCTTCCAAACCCGAACTAACCGTCAGCGCAATTCATAAAATAGTAAAAGCACGTGGAGGGAGTCTTATTCAAGGGAACATGGATCTAGAAAGCAAAATGACCGGTCGAGTCGTTATAGTAGGGAGTGGTATACCATATGTCTAGGAAAGATATCAGGGAGTGGTTTACCCTACATTTAAGCTCAACTAACTAGGGAGTGGTGTATCTTATGTCTAAAACATCATCAACTAGGGAGTGGTGTACCCTATGTTGTAAAACACAACTAGGGATTTGTGTACCCTATACTGGTAAGGAAACTAGGGAGTGGTGTACCCATTCTAGGAATGATATTAGGAGTGGTGTACCCTGTGTTTCAGTTCTATCAATGAAGATATCAGGGAGAGGTGTATCCTGCATTTAAGCTTAATCAACTAGGGAGTGGTATACCCTATGCTGGAAAACACAACTAGCTATTGGTGAGCCTTATACTGGTAGGAGGTTGGGGAGTGGTGTACCCTATGTCTAGGAATGATATGAGCGAGTGGTGTACCCTGAGTTTCAGCTATATTAATAAAGATATCAAGGAGTGGTGTACCTTGCTTTTAAGCTCAATCAACTAGGGAGTGGTGTACCCTGCATTTCAGCTCTATCAATAAAAATACCAGGGAGTAGTGTACCCTACATTTAAGCTCAATCAACTAGGGGGTGGTGTACCTATGTTGGAAAACACAACTAGGGTTTGGTGTACCCTATACTGGTAAGGAGGCTAGGGAGTGTTGTACCCTATGTATAAAATATCATCAACTAGGGAGTGGTTTACCCTATATTGGAAAGCACAACAAGGGATTGGTGTATCCTATACTGGTGATGAGACTAGGGAGTGGTGTACCATATGTCTAGGAATGATATCGGGGAGTGGTGTACCCTGCGTATCAGCTCTATCAATGAAGATATCAGTGACTGGTGTACCCTGCATTTAAGATCAATCAACTAGGGAGTGGTGAATCTTACATTGGCAAACACAGCTAGGGATTGGTGTACCCTATATTAGCAAAGAGACTAGGGAATGATGGACCCTATGTCCAAATAACATCAACTAGGGAGTGGTGTACCCTATACTACCATGATTTTGAATTTTCTTTCTTTTCTTTCCTCTTTTTATTTAAAGAATGAGTAAAATGCGGGAAATAATTTGGAGAAGTCTTTCCTTTTTGGAGTTGTTGCTGCTGTAGAGTTATTTCTAACCCTCCCCTCCCCCCCCCCTCCCCCCCCGCACAGTTTTTTTTAGGTTGCACCTGCTTCTTGCAAGGTTGCTTTTGGATTAAACATGATTCCTATTTTTTAAACAAAGAACAATTGTTAGTTTGAAAAGTTGTTGGTTTTGTAGCCTTGAGTGTTTAAGTCACTTGATCCCAACCCATCTTCATTTGATTGATGATTTCAATGGGAACTGGCTGTTTCCTGATTACCGATTGCATTTCTGGCCCCGGAGAACCTTTGGCTTTTCAAACTTTTTCCATGACGGCTAGTCGCGTAGCGGGACATAACCTTTCCAACTTTATTTTGCCTTCGCGGGCATTTACTGTTGGACTTGTTTCTTCAAAGTTCCAATTTCAGAGCATTGGGCAACCTTTGGTTTTTCAAACCTTGAATAGACGGTTAGTCACATGGATTTGACCTTTTCTAAGTTCATTTTTCCTTTTTAGGCACTTCAATTTGTTTTCTTTCTTCCTAGAGTATTCCATTTCGAAACATAGGGCACCATGGACGGTTAGGGTCGGCTTGATGCCCTTGGCCGAGGTTGGATTCCTTCTAAATATATCATCTTATGTCGAACGAAATCCCTGTGAATCAGTCTTTCCATCTCTTCTTTACCTTATTTTTGGAACAAATTTAGACTTAAAGGGATTCAAAGAAAACAAGCAATGGAATGGAGAATGAGTTTAAACAAGAGGGGTCCCTTTCGAGAAACTGAAAGACAGACTTATCTGGGAGTAAATTCGGACTTCAATGAACATGACATGCCTCTTGGACTGGATGCCTAATCTGTGTAAACCATCCGACTCTCAGAAACTCATCAAAACTTTTACGCTAAAACCGAGAAACCTTGCCGAGGATTGTGTTGACACCATGACTATGGAGATCCTCTTTCGGTTAGTAGTGCCCTTTGCGGGTTCTCATCGGCTAACCTCTCTCATTTATCTTCTCACCATCGCCTTATAGTGACCTTTGCGGGTTTTCACTAACAAGACTCTCTCATTTCTATTTTCTCTGCTCACTATCATCTCACGGTGCCTGTGAGGGTTTTCACAAACAAGACTCTCTCATTTTGGTTGCATCAGATCCAAGTAACTATATTCCCCAATTTCGAACATTATCTCTAATTGATCAGAAGGACTTGGTAAGGATTTGGGTAAAAAGAATTTGGATCAATTACAACTTTGGAACCTTTTAGGCGAAACCATCACGTAACCATTATAAAATCTGCCCTGATTTTCACTTTTGGGGGAATGTGGATTTTTGTTTTGGTCTGACCGAACCCCAGAGAGAGGCTGCCTACGTATCCTTTTGGAATAAGGTCGAACGTATATCAATTAAATGAACTTTGTTTTTCTTTCTTTTTTTTTTTTTTGCTTTTTCTTTCTTTCTTTCGAAGTTCCAAAGAGGGTAATTAAATAAAGGTATCTGGATCAAAGGGTTTGCGAATGGTTAATAGGTAGTGAAAACGAAAGACTTCTTCATCCCAATCAGAGAGCATTAAAGCTGAATAAGGGTCAAACATAGTACCTTTTGACTACATCTGCATTGACAGCTGTCTCGGGGACATTTCCTTTGATGTGTCCCAAATACAGCGCTCCCTTTGCCAGCACTCTTATTACAATGAATGGAACTTTCCAATTCGGAGAAAATTTTCCTTTAGCTTGTTCATGATGCAGGAGAATACGTCTCAAAACGAGTTGCCCCACTTCAAATTTTCTAGGCCGCACTTTCTTGTTGTAGGAACGGGCCATTCTTTGTTGGTATAACTGCCCGTGGCAAACTGCGGCCATTAGGTTTTCATCAATCATAGTCAATTGTTCCAACCGTGTTTTGACATGTTCGTTATCCTCGATCTCAGCTTCAATAGTGATCCGAAGAGAGGGAATCTCAACTTCTACGGGTATTACGGCTTCAATGTCATAAACCGATAAGTAAAGCATGGCCCTAACTGATGTGCACGCGGTTGTGCGATATCCTAAGAGTGCAAAAGGCAACTTTTCATGCCATTGTCTGGAAACCTAAATAATTTTCCTTAGGATCTTCTTGATGTTCTTGTTTGCAGCCTCAACGACGTGATTAGCTTTGGGCCGATAAGGGGTAGAATTACAATGAATTATTTTAAATTGTTCGCATACCTCCCTCATCAAGTGGCTGTTAAAATTTGTGCATTGTCCATAATGACAATTTTAGGAATACCAAATCGACAAATAATGTTGGAATGCACGAAGTCCACCACTACTTTGTTAGTGATGGCTTTAAACGTGACTGCTTTGACCCACTTTGTGAAATAATCAATGGCAACCAAAATGAATTTGCGCCAATTTGAAACTTTTGGCTCGATTGGCTCAATAACATCCATGCCCGAGCGGCCAAGGCGCTGACATAGGATGCAACTATGAAGGCGGTGAATGAATCAGGTCACTATGTATCTGACATAGATGGAATTTCAGACAAAACTGAAACAGTAATCCATGGTCATCCAATAATAACCCGCCCAGAGGATTTTCTTTGCAAGGACATACCTGTTCATGTGAAGGCCACATACTCTTGAATGAACTTTGTTAAGGATCCTCTCAGCTTCTCGAGGATCTCGCACCTTAAAAGATTCATATCTGGAGTTCTTTTGTATAGGATCTCTCCACTCATAAAGAAACTGCTTGCAAGCCTTCTGATAGTTCTCCTTTGATCTCCACTGTCCTGCTCGGGATATTCTTTTGTTTTCAAGAACCTTTTGATATCATGATACAATGGCTCACCATCTGGCTCCATTTCAATTGCGTTACAATAACCATGCCTTTCTCAAACTTGAATTTTCAGCGGGTCAATATGAACATTAGGTGGGTACGACAACATTGGGGCCAAAGTAGCTAGTGCATCTGCTAGCTCATTGTGGAATCAGGGGATATACTTGAGCTCGATGGACTTAAACCGTTTACTAAGGTCTTTCACATGGTTCCCATACGGGATGGGTTTGATGTCTCGAGTTTCCCATTCACCTTGGGTTTGCCGGATAATCAAATCAAAATCACCCATGATTAATAACTTGTACATGCAGATCAACTGCCATGTTCATACCCATGATGCAGCTTCATACTCAGTAGTGTTGTTTGTGAAAAATAAACGAAGTCAGGCTGTGGCCGGATAATGTTGACTTGTGGGTGGGGTCAGAACCCAATCCTACGCCTTTTGTGTTTACAACCCTATCAAAGAACATTTTCCAAGCATTGATGTTTCTTGGGATTACTTCAACCGAGTTTACTTCCTTGTCTGGAAAGTAAGTGCTTAAGGGTTGGTATTCATCATCAACCGGGTTTTCGGCGAGATGATCTGCCAAGGATTGAGATTTCATCGTCGTGCAAGTGACATAGACAATGTCAAACTCGGTGAGCAGGATCTGCCAGCTTGCTAACCTTCCGGTGGGAATTGGCTTCTGGAATATATACTTCAAAGGGTCCATTCTGGTTATGAGGTACGTTATGTAAGTCAACAAGAAGTGTCTCAGCTTTTGGGCGACCCAAGTTAGGGGACAACAAGTTCTTTCCAACAAAGTGTACTTGACTTCATAACTGGTGAACTTCTTGCTCAGATAATATATGGATTATTCTATTTTCCCGATTACATCGTGTTGCCCAGGACATTGCCGAAAGAATTTCCAGGACTGTTAGATATAAGAACAAAAGTCTTCCTGGTTCGGGCGGAAACAACACCAACGAATTTGACATATATTCTTTGATTTTATCAAAAGCTTCTTGACACTCATCTATCCATTTGATTGTCGTGTCTTTTTTCAATAGCTTGAATATGGGTGGAGACATATTAAATTAATTGAGTTTAATCCATACAAAATTTGGATTAAATCTTAATTTTATTTGGGTTAAAAGATTAATTTGGACCTTACAAGTTAAATAAGTCCATTTTATTATTTTCAAGCCCACAGTCTATTTCTTCTTGAGGCCCAGACTCATTCCATGTGTGAAGTGACATGGCATGTCCAGTCAAATTCAATGCCAATAAGATGATGCCACGTGTTAAATGATGTGTCCATCCAAGTCAAAAAGCTAGAACCAACCACAGGTCGGCAAGTGGCTAGAATGACATGTCTTAACCAATCACAAGCAACCTTATCGTAGAGCTTGTGAGAAAAGTTTGATGACTCACATGAGCCAATCAGAATCAAGCAAGAGAGTTCATATGTAGCTGGACTGTCCATCCTCTACCATTATAAATAGAGGGGTTACATAACTCTCAGGAGGACATTCAGAGTTGGATAAGAGCATTCCGCAATTGGTGAAGGCATCCGCAAACAAAGAGATCAATCATCAAGTGCAAAGTTCTTCCACAAAGGAGTGGTCAACGGAGTTCTTCCCGGAGATCAAACCGAAACAACAAAGTACTGCTCGACGTTCTTGGCGATTAAACACATCGCAAGGAGGTCTACATCGTCCTACATTCGAGAAAGACGCTTCTCAAGACCTCGAATCACAGAGAATTTTCATAGAGGAGAATCAAGGATTACAAAGAATTGTAGTCATAAATATTCATCAATAAAATTTCTTTTTCTTCATATTATTTTTATTGCAGTTCATTTTTGTAGTACGAAAATTTGTTGCGAACAAATTTTGGCACGCCCAGTGGGATCAATTCTGCTCTTCATCTCTCCTTCTTGCAAGTTGAAAACTACAAACTCCATATCTATTGCTACAATGGCCTTACGCAAGTGCGATGTTTCATGCAAAGATGCTACTGCTGTTGCGTATGCTGAGCTCAATCATGTTGGCCCAATCACTCGAAGCAAGTTCAAGGCTAGTGGCATGGATGGAACCGAATACTTCGCCTCCTTGGAGATGGAAAAGAAGAGAAGATCTCACACGACGTCTGCAATCGCAATATTTGGGGGCAACACCACATTCTCTCTATTTGACGAATTTTCTCAAACAACCTTTAACCTTGGGGAATTTGAGGATTTGGTGGATTCTCCAGTTTCAACGAAAGTCAAAGCCTTGATGACTGACGCAACTAACGTGGATGAGAAGTTTTCCATATGGAACAAACTAGAGAAGTATTGAAGAAATCTGTTGAAGACAAAGACCTTCAAATCGCTCAACTCATGAACAAATTGGAGGCCTATGCACCTGGAGAGTCGAGCCACATCCCTCCTCGTTGACCTGGATCCACCTCGCAAATGACGGCTATTGAAGAATCACTTGCCAAGTTCAACATTCAAAAGGAAAAGCAATCCACTTCAGTTGAGACGTTATCTGTCCAACAATTGCAAGACATGATAACAAACACCATCAGAGATCAATATGGAGGACCATCGCAAAGTTCGTTGTACTACTCTAAGCCTTATACTAAGAGGATTGATTTTCTAACCATGCCAACCAATTATCAACCACCAAAGCTGCATCAATTTGATGGTAAAGGGAACCCAAGGCAATATATTGCCCACTTTGTCGAGACTTGTAGCAATGCTTGAACGCATGGTGAACTTTTGGTAAAACAATTTGTTCGTTCTCCGAAAGGTAACACATTTGACTGGTATATTGACTTGGAACTCGAGTCCATTGATAGCTAGGAGAAACTTGAGAAGGAATTCCTTAATTGTTTTTACAGTACCCGAAGAACTGTAAGCATGATAGAGTTGACAGGCACCAAGCAAAGGAAGGACGAGCCCGTGGTGGATTACATTAATCATTGGAGAGAGTTATGTTTGGACTGCAAGGATCGCCTTTCAGAAATATCTGCTGTGGAGTTGTGCATTCAAGGAATGCACTGGGGCCTTTTGTACATCCTACAAGGGATCAAACCGCGAACTTTTGAAGAACTTGCAATGCGAGCGCACAACATGGAGTTAAGCATCGCAAGTCATGGAAAGAAATTCATTTGCTGATCAGAAGGAGTTCAAGAAAAATATTGCATCAAAGCACAAACCAAAGAATCTATGGCGGTGAAAGCAACTTCCGTGAAATTCACAACCAAGCAAAAGGTGAAGGAGGATAAGACCCCAAGTTAATACCCCAAAGAGGAGAAACGTTCTCCCTCCTTGAAGGAATTAGAGGCGAAGGTTTATCCATTTCCAGATTCAGACGTACCCACAATCCTTCATGAATTGCTGGCCAAGAAAGTCATCAATCTCCCTGAATCAAAAAGGCCAGAGGTAATTGGTAATTTGGCAATCCGAAATACTGGAAGTTTCATCGCGTCATTATCCACCCTACGGAGAAGTTCTTCGTCTTGAAGGAGAAAATCATGACTCTTGTAAGTGAAGGAAAAATCACCATAGACATGGATGAAACCGTAGAAGAAAATCATGCAAGTATCGCTCTCAAAAGGAAAGAAGTGTTAAAGATTGCAGAACGCGTCAGACACTGCCTTCTTACAATTTCAAAGTTTTGAGCCCGTTGAAGTTGATCTTCCGAGGAAAACTCTTAAAGGTTCACTAGAGCTAGACACTCAGTCCAAAGACAAAGACGATGAGGGTTGGAATCTAGTCACTCATAAGAAATGAAGACATCGAGAAGTTTTAAGGCTACCACTTCTGAAGCCAAGAGCACACATAAGCGATGTGGATAATCTACAACCACCAAGAATTATCAAATCTTCTATTAGCAAGAAGATTAACGATTCCTTATCGCCGAAGTTCCGAAAGCCCATCACAATGCATGAATTCTTTCCAGGAAATTTCCTTCATGGAGGTCACATTGGTGCAACTCATGTAGCTTCTAGTACTGACAAAACAAAGGAAAGAAATTATGAGCTTGCTCCAATGAAAACACAAGAACATCATGATAATGGAAAGGTTTCCACATGTTGCACAACAATTTCCTTCACAGATGATGACTTGCTGTTGGGGTTTAAGCCACATAATAGACCTTTGTTCGTTGTAGGGGCCATTCGGTAACAACATCTCAATCGCATACTTTTTGATGATGGTTCAGCTTTCAACATCATGCCAAAGATGGTGCTGAAAAAGCTTGGGATCTCTATCGATGAGCTATCCAAAAGTAACCTAACAATCCAAGGTTTTAACCAAGAAGGACAACAAGCCATACGTATGATCCGTGTGGGATTATCCATTGGTGAGATGAAGTCAAAAACCCTGATTCACGTCATAGATGCTAAAACATCATACAACTTGTTGCTTGGATGTCCTTGGATTCATGAGAATGGGGTGGTATCATCTACTTTGCATCAATGTCTGAAGTACATAAGGGATGGAGAGATTGTCAAAATTAATGCAGACATCAAGCCTTTCACCGAGACAGGGTCATACTTTGCGGACGCAAAACTCTACCTAGATTCTTGTGAACCAAAAGTGGAGAAACCATCATCAGTCAACAAAGCTGATGTTAATTCGGAAGAAGAAAATGAGGCTCAATGGACTGCCTCCAAACTGTCAATGAAGAGAACTGAAGAAGTCTCCATTAAGCTACCATTATCTGAAGGTGACATACAAACAAAGACTGATAGGGAGCATCTAGTTTTTCGCTATGTTCCGCGTGAGCATTGAAAGAAAGGACAACCTTTGTAAGAAGAATGTACTGCAAACAAGAAAATGAGTCACATAGCGATACACCTTCTGAAGGAGAATATGACCGTCCCAAATGCACATATCCCATCTGTGAAGTGTGAGTCTGCTAAAGGCAATCTCCAAGCTGATAAAATAAAAGGGCACTTTGAACCCAAGGTTTTCATACTGCTTGAAAAGTCTGGTTACGACTTCTCCAATCCAACAAGACTAGAAGAACTCAAAGACGAAGTCACTGGTGAAAAGATACATGGGCTCAATGAGTCCCAAATAAAGTTGAGAAAGCAAGGGCACTACGTCGCCACTCCAAAATTTGGGTTGGGATTCAGTTTGGCAGAGCCTCTTCGAATTTAATATAAGAGAAGCAAAGAGATAGCTTCATCACAATACACCTCGGTAGAGGAGATGAAGGAATCCTTTTTTTAAAGAAGATGTTAATGGTCGAGTAAGAAATAAGAGTAGTAGATCATATTCGATGAAAGAAAAAAACGAATAATTGGAATCCATAGTTGTGATGCATTGTTTCTTTTCTAACTCTCTTTAAAAGAGACTGCTTTCAAATTCACTTGCCCTAGAACCTGCTTTTTATTGATATTGATCTAGAATCAGATAGAGCATACATAGGAAAGTTACAAGGACAAGTTATCAACAGGGGTCGATGGCAGGTTCGATTATGGAGAAGTCAATAATCAAAGATTATGCGGAGGGTCCAACAGTCACAAATAACCCAAGCAGAAGGGTCAAGCCTATTTGAATTTGTTATTGGAAAATGAGGAGGAAGACATCTGTCATGGAGAGGAAATTCTCAAATACGTACTTTGACCTGACGTCTTACCCGTTCTATAAGAGAACGGTTCAAATGGTTAGGCGGTCTGGCGCAATATTCACTGCGCTTTATTTAAAGCATTAAGGGAAAGAAAATTAAAAAATGGACTTTAGTGTTTGATCGCATTGGAGGCTCAACCCCTCAGGTCTCGACGTTTGAAAGGCTAAGTCACAAAGGTGAACGTGTATCTTCCAAACATCTAAAGGAAGTTTCCACTTCCTAAAATACCTCCGTATTGTATCGCTTGGGAACCACAAGGAAGTCACCATCTAGAAAGATACTAGCAAAACATAAGGATCAAGTCCATGAGGAGTGAGATCATTTTGATGTTGTTGCTGACAAAGAAATCTGTAGTGTTTTCCCATCACGTGTGAAGAGGAAGTCTATTTTGTCAATATCCATGGATGGTCCACTAAAGGTGCAAAAGAGAACCATTGTTTACACTTTCCAACCTTGTAGAGAAGTAGAGAAAGAGAAAGAAGCCATACCGACTATCCAAGGAAGTCAAACAGAAAAGTCAGACTTTGTGGAAACATCCTATCACATAACTGTGGAAGATAGCCCATGCCTTGACGTTGATGATGAAGTACACTAGGCTCCCCCTCAACTAGAAGATGGCGCGCAATCAACTGTGGATGAGCTTAAGGAAATCAATTTAGGCACTCCGGAAGATCCACGCCCTACCTTCATTAGTGCGCTTCTTACGCTTCAAGAGGAGGAGGAATACTCCAAGTTATTGAGCGAATACAAAGATGTCTTTGCTTGGTCGTATAAAGAAATGCTTGTTCTTAGTCCTAAGGTAGTCGTTCATCATTTGGGGATCAAAAGTGGAGCACACCCTGTGAAGTAGTCACAACGCATGTTTCAACCCGAGCTAGTACCACAAATTGAAGTCGAAGTCAACAAGCTCATCGAGGCGGGATTTATTTCAGAGGTGAAGTACCCATCATGAATATCGAATATTGTACCTGTAAAGAAGAAGAATGGTCAATACATGTTTGTGTTGACTTGAGAGACCTAATCAAGGCATGTACAAAAGATGACTTTCCGCTACCAATCATTGAACTCATGGTTGATGCTACAACAGGGTATGAAGCTATGTCATTTATGGATGGGTCCTCCGGATACAATCAAATCAGAATGTCTCCAAAAGATGAAGAGTGTACTGCTTTCCGAACTCAAAGGGGATATACTGCTACAAAGTGATGCCCTTCGGTCTGAAGAATGCTGGTGCCACCTACCAACGCGCGATGCAAAATATCTTTGACGACATGCTTCATAAAAGGGTTGACTGCTACGTCAATGACTTGGTGATGAAGACGAAGAGTAGACGTTACCACCTTGAAGACCTTCGAATTGTTTTTGAAGGGTTAAGAAAATTTGACTTGAAGATGAATCCACTCAAGTGAGCATTTGGAGTTACCCCGGGAAAGTTTCTTGTAATTCATTATGCGTCATCGTGGAATTGAAGTTGATCCCGCAAAGATTGACACAATTCAAAAAATGCCCGAGCCGAATAATTTGAGGGAGCTTCAAAGTCTCCAAGGAAACTTAGCATTCATCCGGAGGTTCATCTCTAATCTGGTGGGACGGTGTCAACCCTTCAATCATCTATTTAGGAATAATATCCCTTTTCATTAGGACCGGTCATGTCAAAATGCTTTTGAAAGTATCAAAAGATACTTGCTGAATCCACCTGTGTTAGGGGCGCCAATGTTTGGGAAGCCATTGATACTCTACGTCGCGGCACAAGAACGTTCACTTGGAGCACTACTTTCTCAAGAGAATGAGGAAGGGAAGGGAAGGAACAAGCCTTATACTACCTCAGTCGAACTCTGATTGGAGCTGAGTTGAACTATACGCCTGTTGAGAAAATATGCTTAGCGTTACTTTATGCGATAAAGAAGCTAAGGCATTATTTTAAAGCATACACCATCAAACTCATCTCTTGAGCAGATCCCGTGAAGTTCGTGATGACTCGACCCGTTCTTTCTGGACGCCTTGCAAGATGGTCCATATTGTTTAACCAATATGAGATCACATACACACCTCAAAAGGCTGTGAAAGGACATGTACTAACCAATTTTCTAGTTGATCACCCTCTTCCAGCAGAATGGGAGATTTCTGATGAGTTTCTAGATGAAGACATTTTGTTCATTGAAGAACTGCCACCATGGACAATGTTCTTTGATGGGTCTGCACGTCGTAACGGTGCGGGGGCAGGAGTTGTGTTGATCTCTCTAGAAAGACAAGTATTTCCATTCTCCTTTGTTTTCGGTGAAACGTGTTCCAACAATGCCACCGAGTACCAAGCTTGATCGTCGGTATCGAAATGTCATTATACATAAAGATTATACAATTGGAGATCTACGGTGACTCTAAGCTGATCATCAACCAACTATTGGGGAGTTACAAGGTAAAGAAGGAAGATCTCTTGCCATTCCATTAATATGCTTCTGGTTTACTTGAAAGATTCGACCAACAACAACAACAACAACTGCCTAGTATAATCCCACCAAGTGGGATCTGGGGAGGGTAGGATGTATGCAGCCTTACCCCAGCCATGGAAGGGTAGGGAGACTGTTTCTGATTGACCCTCGGTGAAAGAAGATGAAGGAAGCCCTGATAACAAGTGATAGCAAGACAAATAGTTAGAAAACTAAAACGGGGATAACAACACAGAATATGGAAGGAGTACCGATAACAACTAATAGAAAGAAAGTATACTTAGATAGATAAGTCTAAGGTAGCACATGAGAATATGACGAAGTCCTACTAACAAACTACGGAATTACCGAAGGTAAGTAGTAACAGAACAAGACACGCATCTATAGAAAACTAAGGAAAACAAAAGGGTACCATACTAGCACTAATACTATCGAACTAGGGAAGACAAAGGGAAACTCACGACTACTTACTAACCTTCCACCCTAATCTTCCGCCTCCACACCCTTCTATCTAGGGTCATGTCCTCGGTCAGCTCAAGTTGGGCCATGTCCCGCCTGATCACTTTCCCCCAAGACTTCTTAGGTCTACCTCTACCCCTCCCCCCCCCCCCTCTCACCTCCCAAGGCCAACCTCTCACATCTCCTGACTGGGGTATCTTTGCTTCTCCTCTTAACATGCCCAAACCATCTCAACCTTGCCTCACACATCATTACCTCCACAGGGGCCACTCCCACCTTGTCCCGAATAACTTCATTCCTAATTCTATCCAATCTAGTATGACCACACATCCATCTCAACATCCTCATTTCCACTACTTTCATACGCTAGACATGTGACTTTTTGAATGGAAACACTCTTCCCAATACAACATAGTCGGCTGACCACTACCTTGTAGAACTTACCCTTAAGTTTCAACGACACATTCTTATCACAAAAGACACCGGAAGCGAGCCTCCACTTTGTCCATCCTACGCCGATACGGTGAGTAACATCCTCATCTATCTCCCCATTCTTCTGAATTATAGATCCCAAATATTTGAAACTCTCCCTCTTGGGAATTACTTTCATATCGAGTCTCACATCCCTGTCCGCCTCCTGGGTAACACCACTGAACTTGCACTCCAAGTATTCTTTCTTGGTCCTACTCCACTTGAAACCCATAGACTCTATAGTATGTCTCCAGACCTCCAGCCTCTCATTAACTCCACCTCGCGTCTCATCAATTAGGACTATGTCATTCGCAAATAACAGTCACCAAGGCACCTCTCTTTCAATGTGACGCGTCAAAGAATCCATCGCAGGGAAAACAAAAACGGTCTGAGTTCTGACCTCTGATGCAACCCCATCTCAACCGAAAAGTAGTCAAAGTCTCCTCTTGTTGTCCTCACCCGTGTATTAGCCCCATCATACATGTCCTGAATCACTCTAATATATGCTACAGGCACACTTCCAGCCTCCAAACATCTCCATAGAACCTCCCTCGGTACTTTGTCATAGGCTTTCTCCAGGTCAATGAACACCATATGCAAATCCTTCCTCACTGCCCTAAACCGCTCTACCAAACTCCTCACAATGTGAATGGCCTCAGTAGTCGACCGTCCCAGAATGAAACCAAATTGGTTCTCGAAAATGGACACACACCTCCTCAATCTCCCTTAAATCACCCTCTCCCACACTTTCATATTATGGCTTAACAACTTGATACCCCTATAGTTGTTGCAGTTTTGGACATCCCCCTTATTCTTGTACAATGGGATCATCGTACTCCGCCTCTACTCTTCGGGCATCTTCTTCGTCCTAAAAATGATGTTAAACAACCTAGCAAGCCATTCCACGTCCTCTTGCCCACACTCTTCCAGAATTCCACCGGGATCGTCCGGCCCAGTCGCTCTACCTCTACTTATCCTGCGTATAGCCTTTACCACCTCCTCCACTCGTATGCATCTACAGTACCCAAAATCTCGTTGCCGCTACGATTACTCCAACTCCCCCAACGCGATGCCCATATCTCCCCCCTTGTTCAAGAGTTTATGGAAGTACGACTGCCATCTCCGCCTGATATGTGCCCCCTCCAATAAAACTCTTCCCTCCTCGTCTTTTATGCATCTCACTTGGTCCAGATCCCGGGCCTTCCGCTCCCTCACCTTTGCTAGCCTGTACATTTTCTTGTCCCCGCCTTTAACCCCAATTTCTTCGTATAAACGACTAAACATCGTGGTCTTAGCTGCAGTAACCGCCAACTTCGCCTCTCTCCTAGCCGATTGTACCCCTCCTTGTTGGCACTCTTCTTTCCCTCGTCTATGCTCTCTACTAGCTTCAAATACTCCGCTTTCTTTGCTTCCACTTTTCTTTGCACCTCTTCGTCCACCACCAGTCCCCTTTATGGCCACTAGAAAAACCCTTTGAGACCGCTAACACCTCTCTCACCGCTTCTCTAATACAATTTTCTGTCATTGACCACATATAGCTCGCGTCCCCGCTACTCCTCCAAGCCCCCAGAGCCAACAACTTCTCCCCCAACTCCTGGGCCTTTTCCTTAGTCAATGCACCCCACCTGACCCTAGGAATACCAGACATAGCCCTCCTCTTTCTCGTCCATATGATCTCTAAGTCCATTATCAAAAACATATGCTGGGTCATAAGGTTCTCACTCAGGATGACCTTGCAATACTTGCATAGACCTCAATCACATTTCCAGAGAAGCAGATAGTCAATCTAGGTCTTGGCCACCGTACTCCAAAAGGTTATCAGGTGCTCCGCCTTCTTCGGGAAACACGAGTTAGTAATCACTAGCAGCGAAGTACCTCCTCCATTTCTATCTCCCAAAGCGAAGCCACCATGCACACCGTCATATCCCCAGGAGACCTCCATATGTGGCCGTTAAAATCACCCCCTATAATAAGCTTCTCGGTGGACGGTATACCCCGCACCAACCCATCCAAATCCTCCCGGAATTGTCTTTTAATCTCCTCGTCTAGACCGACCTGCAGCGCGTATGCACTACTACGTGCAAGCACTTGAAAGATTTGACCAAGTGTTATTAAACCACGTCCCAAGAAAAACAAAATCTCAAGGCTGATGCTTTGGCTAACTTGGCCACGACGATGGCACTGGGAGATAATGAGTGAATAAAGGTATATATGTGTCATCGATGGGTTATTCCTAGACTTCTTGATCTTCGTATCAACGTAAGTCATCATACATATGTTCGAGTTATTGAAGAAGAATATTAGAGGCAACCACTGATAGAGTACCTTGAACATGGAAAGTTACATGAGGATCCGTGACAAAGAACAGACATCAAACGAAGAGCACCACGATTCATCTTCTATAAGGGGACGTTGTTTCGCCGCTCTTTTGAAGGACTATTCTTGCGATGCCTTGACAAAGAAGAAGCACGCCAAGCGATGAGGAAGCACATTCTGTCATATGATGATCACACCAATCTGGTCCCAAACTCCATTTTCGCATCAAGAGGGTGGGCTACTACTGGACGACAATGGTGAAGGATTGCATGGAGCATGCCAAAAGATGTCAAGCATGTCAATTTCACGCTAACTACATCCACCAACCTCCAACGCCTCTTCATCCAATAATAGCTTCATGGACTTTTGCTGCATGGGGACTTGACGTTGTTGGACCGCTTCCAAATTCATCAAAGGGACAAATTTACATATTTGCCACTAAAGACTACTTCTCTAGATGGGATGAAGTTGTTCCACTCAAAGAGGTGAAAAAGGAAACTATTATCGATTTTATAAAGTCATATATAATTTTTAGGTACGGCATACCAAGATACATAATCACCGATAATGGAACGCCATTTGACAACAAGCTCGTGAAGAGTCTGTGCGAGAAGTTCGGCTTCAAGCAACACAAGACTTCAAGGTATAATGCACCCGCCAACGGCCTTGTTGAATCTTTTAACAAGACGCTTGGTAACATTTTGAAGAAAGTTGTTGCAAAGAACAAGAGAGACTAGCATGAGAAAATTGGTGAAGCTTTGTGGGAATACCGGACAACCTTCAAAATTGCTACACAAGCAACTCCTTACTCTTTGGTGTATGGCGTAGAAGCAGTCCTTCCGTTGGAGCAACAAATTCCATCATTGCGGATCGCAATCCAAGAAGGACTCACATCCGAAGAGAATGCTCAACTTCGCCTAGCAGAGTTAGAGGCATTGGATGAGAAAAGATTAGAAGCGCAATAAAAGGAGTGTTATCAGGTTCGACTAGCTAGAGCCTTCAACAAGAAAATGCGGCCACAATCATTCCAAGAGACTTAGTCCTAGCTCTTTAACGACCCATAATCCTCAACAAATGCATAGGCGACAATTTTACTTAAAAATGGGATGGGTCATATGTTGTGAAGGAATCCTATTCAAGTGGCGCATACAAAATTGTCAATAAGGATGGTCTCAGTGTTGGTCCGATCAACGGAATATTTCTGAAGCAGTACTTCCCATGAAAGTCACCTACACTCCTGGCCCACATGAGTCTAAACTGTGTACGGCAAAAAAAAACAAAAAAAAAAGTATGCTAGTTTGAAAACTTCGAAAGAGGCAGCCTAGGCAAAAGTCAAGACAAAAAAAGTCCGCTAGGTTGAAAACCTCGCGAGAGGCAGCCTAGGAAAAAATTAGGACATAAAAAAAAAAAAAAAGAAAAAAACTCATCCCTATGAACTACGTTATGACTTGATCCTCTTCATCGAGGTACGTAGGAAGATTAGAGTTTCATTTTAAGATCAATCGCATGAGTTTTAAATAAAATAAAAGTTTGGCACCATCAGATCATTACGTTAATTCTTCCAAGTGTAGAGGCACATATCTATGAGGAAAAGGAGATGATTTGCGTTGAAGTATAATAGATGTTTTATTGTTTCAATAGTACAAAAGTTGATACATCCAAAAATGTAGAGACAACAGGAACTAGACATTTTTCTATGCAAAAGGTGAAATCATGAAGATGATCGTAAACTAGGCTTTGTTGCTGATGCGTCTAAATGCCTCTCCAAGTATGTATGACGTCTTCACATTTGATGCCATCCTCAATTGTTGCTTGAAGGCCCCAATCACCATGGGATCCTCCATTGATGAACTTCAAGACTATCAACAAATCAATTGCAATAGTTGGTGAAGAGGTGGCTCCACATCTTGTATGACACCTTAGCCTGATATCTGGAGCCTTTGAGCTACTTTGCGAATCTGCAAAAAAAGAAGATAAGATTTGTGAAGCATGATAGATAAAGTTACTACATGCAAGACTGTAGAGTCAATTTCAAGAAAAAATCAAGATTCGCATGACAACTTAGAGAGCATAGAGATCAACAAACGACGGGGTCAACTTTGGAAAACTACTGCTTTGTGCCCTATTGCTGAGAAATTCATATCATGGAAAATGGAAGTCACATCTCTCATATAGGTTGCTCCGACATATTTCTAGACCAAACGACATGACCCTTTAACACTAAGTGCCCCAAGGTGTGGTAAACACAGTCTTTTCTGCATCTTCTTCATCCATCAGAACCTGGTGATACCCATCATAGCAATGCATGAAAGATTTTATCTCGTGTTTAGCACAATTGTCAACGAGAATGTGGATGTTTGGCAATGGAAAGTTTTCCTTGGGACTCGCCTTGTTCAAATCCTGATAATCAACACAAACTCAGGTTTTTCTGTCTTTCTTTGGCACCAGTACCGCAATAGACAGCCATGTGGTGTATCAGACCACTCAGATCACACTAGTTTTCAATTGTTTGGTGACTTCTTCCTTAATCTTATCACTAATGTTAGTTTTGAACTTTCTTTGCTTATATTGGACGGGTGGATAACCAGGATAGGTAGGCAGTTTATGCACCACCAAATCAACACTCAACCCTGTCATATCATCATATGACCATGCAAATACGTCTTTTAATTCAAGCAAAAGTTGGATCAAGGCATCTCTAGTTCTCTCATCAGTGTGAATGCTTATCATGGTTTCTCGGATCTATGAATTGCCCAAATTAACTAGCTCGGTTTCATTTAAGTTTGGCTTAGGCTTATTCTCAAATTGCTGTAATTCTCGATTTATTTCCCTAAAAGCCTCATCTTTACTATATTCTGGTTCTTGGTTCATTATTTCAAACTAGACAACATTTTAGGATATGAGCATGAAGTCTGCAAGCATGTCATATTATTTAAATCCGCATTATTAGAACTAATAAGAAAAAGATAAGAAAAAAATAGCAAAATCAGAACAAAGTAAAAGAGACATTTATAAACGATGAAATATTAATTCTATTTCATTGAATTGAAAGAAAGGAGGTTTACATCAGAATTAAAAGACATTAAAGTAAACATTCGAGTTACACCCTGAAATAACTCGTAATCCAGAAAATATGGCAAGACTGAACTAATGGGATTCCTGCTTGACGAATAATGGGGCAGCCTTCTAGTTCTGGAGCTTCAAATCTGGTCCCATATACTGCACCTCGGCACGGCTCGTGCCTTCCCCTCGGTTTCATTTAAGTTAGGCTTAGGATTATTCTCAAATTGCTGTAATTCTCGATTTATTTCCCTAAAAGCCTCATCTTTACTATATTCTGGTTCTTGGTTCATTATTTCAAACTAGACAACATTTTAGGATATGAGCATGAAGTCTGCAAACATGTCATATTATTTAAATCCGCATTATTAGAACTAATAAGAAAATATAAGAAAAAAATAGCAAAATCAGAACAAAGTAAAAGAGACATTTATAAACGATGAAATATTAATTCTATTTCATTGAATTGAAAGAAAGGAGGTTTACATCAGAATTAAAAGACATTAAAGTAAACATTCGAGTTACACCCTGAAATAACTCGTAATCCAGAAAATATGGCAAGACTGAACTACTGGGATTCCTGCTTGACGAATAATGGGGCAGCCTTCTAGTTCTGGAGCTTCAAATCTGGTCCCATATACTGCACCTCGGCACGGCTCGTGCCTTCCCCTGGCTGGACCATGTGGGATTCATATAGCATTTGTTTCAAAGCTCCGCATATATCATTGATTTCTTCAGCCATGAAGGCGTCTTCTTCTTTCTCCACATACTTTTGTTTTACATATGATCGGGCGAGATGTGGAATGGGCTCGTACAAGACCCACCCATTTTTTTTGCGATTGTTAGCCCATGTTATGTCAGCCTCTGTAGCTCAGAAACCCAACCCAAAATACTTCTCATTGACGAACGGGGAAATGGGCTCAGTAATGCCCTACAAAGATGCTCCGAACCTCTTTCCGGGCTTGTACCCATTGGGTGGAAACCATAATTGAAGCATTAGACAAACAAAGTGGAGGTAGTGGGGCCACTTCTTCAAATTGGTCAGCGACCACAATTTGAAAATCTTGATACACAATGAGCTATGCCTTCCCTGACTTCAGGACACAGGACTAAGCGGTCCCAGTAAATAGATTGCTCGTCCTCTCCATGGACAACGATCTCCTGATTTTCATACTCAAACTTGACCATCTGGTGGAGAGTGGAAGGAATAGCTCCAGCGCCATGAATCCATGCTCTACCAAGAAGGAAATTGTATGTGGTTTCGATGTCCAACACTTGGAAGGACACCTCAAAGTCCACGGGGCCAATAGTGAAGATTAGATCAATTTATCTGATTGTGTCTCTCTTAACCCCCATCAAAGGCTCGTACACATATTGGCCCGAATTGTTTCCTTACCGATTTTAATTCTTTGGAGAGTTGAGAGAGGACAAATATATACTCCAGAACCGCAATCCAGCATCACCCTTTTCACATAGTAGCCCTCACATGAGATCTTATTGACCTCAAAAATCTTTCGGTCATCATTTCCAATTGTTTGACAGTAGTTTCAACTGGGACATATGATTCATTCATAGTTTTGAGGATCACTTTTTGGTGTTCATTTGAACTTAACAATAAAGATCGGAGTGCGATCTGGGAGGGAGTCTTCTGGAGTTGGTCGACTATCAAGTACTATGAAGTTTTCATCTTCTTAAAGAACTCCTCCGATTCTTCATTGCTCATGGGTTTCTTGGGTGGCATCTATTTGTCCTTGTTCTCTTTGGATTACCTTAGCTCATCCGGGGTATAGTACCTCCCAGACCGAGTCATCTCATTTACTTCCCCCATTATTTCTTTCCCTTTGTAAATGATAATTGTCTTGGTATTATTCCAAGGGACCGTTTAGGATATTTCATGGGACTCTGTGGTGCAGGACTGATAACCACGGGCCAGTAAGCCTTGATGAAATTACCGGCCCCCATGCCACATGAGTTCCCTTCAGTACATACAACCTTGGCACATTCAATGTAACTTTCCATTCATCAAAATTCTTCGGGATATTGAGGACAAACTGCTCTTTTCTCAGGCTTTTGGAACATAAAGAACCGAATTCTTGGCAGCTTCTAGTTCGGTTTTTGTTTCTAACGGTCTGAGGGACCGGAGCTACTTTCTTTTCGGTCTTGGCCGGTTTTGCTGCTACTTTAGGACTTGCCTATGAACTAGCGATGGCAACAATGGACTTTAGCGCTGGGTCAAATTCTTTGTCATCACATATCATTTCGATAACTGGCCCATAGTTGTGAGCAGGCAATGGATTATAGGTCACAATGGGGATACCCACGTCCCTCAACACAATTCTTTTTGCTTCAATTAAATCTTTGACTGTCCTCTTGAGGGTCAAGCAATCTTTGTATCATGGCCCACCACCCCTGAATGGTATGCACATCTGGCATCGGCCCTGTATGTTGGGGACTCGAGACTTGGACGATTGGGAGCCACAGGTTGCTATAAACCAATTGGATTAACTTCTGGAGAAAACTGGAGTAAGATTCGCCGATTAGGGTGAAATTGTTTCTTCTGGGCGGCTCTACGAGGCGTGGATTATATTGGGATGTATTTTGTTGTGGGCGAGCATTATATGGGGCTTGGTAAGGAAGGTTATTTCTAAGAGCTAGAGCTCGATTCTTATTGTAGTTTTGAGGTGGCCGTATATAAGGTTTTGCATTCATCACTGTATATGGAGGCGTTGCCACAGCGTACGCGGTGTCATGGTGCGGGTAGTAATGTTGTGGGGTTCGTGGTGGTATATAAGAATGGTTAAATGGTCGGAAAAACCTCCTTGATCTCGTACCCATCATAGCTCATTATTCTCTCTTTTTGTGATTGACCAAACGCCCAAGCCATTTTGGTAGCTTGTGATGCAGCTTTAAGGGCGGCCTGACTCAATATTCGTCCTGTTTTCAACCCGTTCTCAACCATTTCCCTAATATTTATGGCTTCAACAAATGGTTTTTCCATGGTGGACATCATGTTCTGGAAATAATTAGCCTTTTAGGTTTGCAAGAAAACCGTGACCATTTCTGTCTCATCCATCGGTGGCTTCACACGTGCGGCCTACTTGCGCCACTTAACAGGATACTCATGGAATGTTTCCGTGTATTTTTTCTTTAGATTAGATAGATAATTTCTCTCTGGAGCAATAACCACATTGTACTTAAATTGAGGGACAAAATATCTGGCAAGGTCATCCCACACGTGCCACTGAGCGACTTCCTAGTCCATGTATCACTCAGAAGAGATTCCCGCCAGAATATCTCCGAAGTATGCCATCAGAAGTTCCTTTTTTCCACCAGCCCCTCTTAGCTGATTGTAGTACCTTTTCAAATGGGCGATCGGGTCTTTCTGTCAATCTTGCTTTTAAAATTTTGGCATTTTAAAACCAGCTGGAAAATGAACATTTGGAAACATGCACAAATTGGAGTAGGAGACACTTTTTTGGCCACTCAGGCCTTGCATGTTCTTCAAACTATGCTCCAAGCTTTTCATTTTTCGAGCTATTTCTTCAAGCTCGGGATTTAACTGTTCTTTCTGGGTTCAACTAGAAGCTCATACTATGGATGTTGGGTTTACGAATCCGGAGTGATGTAAGTCATATCATGCTAAACCTAGGGACCTTGGAAGGTGAATGTTGGGGGTTCAAAACACGGCTTGGGCACAGTTGGTTGCTCCATGGTGAAGACAGGTGCAGCGGAGAACAATGCTGGAGGTGCCTTAGAAACCAGTGCCTGGAAGCGAACCACAGAAGGCATGCCAAGAAAATTGTATGATATTGTAGGGTACCTGCAGAGGATAAATTGGTTGGTCATAGGGACGTTGGTGGGCCCACCCGACATAGGGATCAACTCAAGGAATACAGGAATTGCACTTGGCGGTTCCCTCAATTAGACCAAGCGTCCCACATTTTAAACATGCAGAGACATAGCATCTTATTGTCTTCAATAGTTGCTGATTAAGGTTTTGAAATAGTCGGCGCCAGGCTATACTCAGGGTTGATAATGTGTAGATTGCTTTCAGAGGCCATCGAAACCTTTCCTTTGGATCTTGTGAAATAGATATAAGAAGCCAGATTACCAACAAAACAAGCCACCTAAAATAGAACCTGTCTATTTGTACGCACAACAACATTGTAAGTTTTGAAACATTTTAACATGTATAAAATCGCATGTTGGGATGCAATGCACCTGAACAGTTAAACGTTTCTACCATGTGTTTGGAACAACTACCTGTTTCATCTCGACCTTTTAAATGTTTGTACTCTTTTCTTCCACTTTTCTCTCTCTCTCTCTCTCTCTCTCTCTCTCTCTCTCTCTCTCTGTGTGTCTCTCTCTCTCTCTCTTTTCCTTTTGTTTTGTCACTCCTGCTTTTCTCTTTTGTGTTTATCACTCCTTGTTTTTCTCTTTTGTTTTTATCACTCTTTTCTTTCTTTTCCTTTTATTTATTTTCTCCCAATTTTTCTCTCGTTTTGTTGATTTTAGCTCAGAATTCATTATGACTATGATCGCATTCGATGGGGATTGCCTACGTATCATGACGCCGCTTGAATCAGACTATTACGTAGTTCAGGGAAACAATTAAAAAATAAAAGTCAAAGCAAAGAATTTATTTGGAGTTTTCAATATTTCATTAATAAAATATTTTTCGATTTTTCATTACAAGGACTCGAAAACATCGATAACTCACTTAAAAAGGAAGACATACAGACTCGAAACAAAATAACAACAGACTCGAAATGGACGAAAGGACAAACAGACTCGACGCGAGAAAAAGTAAACTACATACTCGATGACTAAATAATTAAGAACACAGATGACTCTCAAACATTATTCCAGGGGCCCAGGGGACATCAGTCGGTCTCGGCACGGGCCCACTTGCAAACTAATCCTGAACGAACTCTAGGTCAGCCATGACCTGGCATGCCAAAGATAGTACTGAACCAAAGGACACAGTTGTAGTCATATTCTCACACTTATTGCATTTCATCGCAGTGTATTCAGTTATTTCTTTGATTCTAAGCTTAAAAGCGCCCTTCTCCTGGAGCAGTCTTCCAATCTGCTGTTCTCAGACTTCCACTACTTACATGGCCTTGTTTTGGTTTTGAAAATTCAACATACTCTCTTCCAATTTTTTAATCAATTCATAATAATGCTCTCTCTCCGTCTTGAGGTCTTTTACTTGCTGACCCATTTCGTTTTCGAGAGAAGCCAACTTTTTTCTTAAAACCGCGACTTCTTTGTCGTAACTTTGCTTTGTCTGGCGGGCTAACCTTGTTTGTTCTTCTGCATCCTTCCCTAACTGGACAATCCTTGCTCGAGCTTTTGCTAAATCTTTTTCGGACATCGTTAGATCAACCGCATAGTCGTGCACTTTTGGCCTCAAATTGCCCCATGATTTTTTGGTCCCTTTCACTTCTTACAGGCGTCTCAACGACTATTCTCATTTCCTAGAGTTGAGCTCAGAGGGCTTCAATTTCTCAAGCCAACCTTTTCTTTTCTCTTTCATCTTCAGAGGCTCGCAGACCACTTTAAAATTTAATAATTCTTACATAATTCTCTAATTTGCTGATGGTGGCCTGGTATTCCTTCTCTTTGACTAACCAAGCCCACTGCTCTTGCACTGTATCGACAAATTTCTGGATGTAGGGCCTTTTAGAGTCCTTTCAGATTCTTCATTCATTGTGACTCCCTTTATATACGAAGAATTATAGCGAGGTACAACCTCGCCCTTAGACAAATCATTTACACGGGTGTTTGCCCCCAAATATTGGCACTCACTCCAAATTTGACGGACCACATCTTCTGGAAATTGAGCATCAGAGTGGATTTCCACCACGTGAGTACTAAGGTCTACATATTTGGGAACTGTCTGACATTTTCCCAACTGTCTCAAAACCCGGTATGGGGCATATGGCTGGATACTGCAGAGACCCATCAATAGGAAATAAGGGTCGGTGGCTAGAATATGAACAATCTCATCGACTGGAAGCCAACCCAATGTCCATTATATCTGATCCGCAGTCAAAAAACGAAGGCAAGTGATCTAATTCCTGACTCCCTCTGGCATTACGAATCATGTCACTTGCATACCAAATTCCTCGATACAGCTTTTCTCGGTAAAACCATAATTCATGTATCGGGGACGGTGACGAAGGTGCTTGATCATCCACATCTGTAGTCGCACCCCTAAAAAACTTGGCTCCAGCCTTACAGAAGGTCAAGTCTCGTTATATATCGTATACCATCATAGGTGCGAGGGTGCTTTTTGTCTAAGTAGTCAAAACATGGACAATTCCGGCTAGACATAGGTCAATGTGCCCATCATCCCTTGGAAACACCAAAATTGCCAAAAATGCCATGAAAGGAAAGCATCTATGTACCTCCCACTTTGACTGGTTACCTTTACTGTAGATTCCACTTTATGGGTTCTCGAATCCCCCTCGATGCTCGTATCGCTGGTACAGAATATGAAGAGTGCAAGCTCCCCCCGCCAAACTTTCTATCTTAATTTGTCTATTTATTTTCAGTAAATCTAGAAACTTGTGGGGAGTGACGGTCCTTGGAGACACCAGATACTTGTGCCTCAATCCTTCTGTACTCCCAGCATAGCCTGCCATTTCTTCCAGAGTGGGTGTGATCTCAAAATTCGAAGTGAAATACATTGTGGGCTGGGTCCCAAAATGGCACTAGTGCCTCTAGCAAATCACTTCTAGGCTGAATTGTTAATAGTCCGGTGAGCGCCACCAAGTACTAATTGACTCGGTCTCATCCTTATTTTCCCAAATCTTCCCACCACGGGTGGAGTGTCAGTGGGACCTAGTCCGTAACCCTCATAGGTAAATGTTGAACAGTACTCATTTTGCACGTTTAATAGGGTGACCAGGTTAAAAACAAGTGAAATTGTTTTTTTTAAACTGACCATAAAATATTAATTTTCAAAACCTAAGTCAAAACAAACGTGGCTACTTTTGCATATACAACCCTTCAACACGTAGTAAAGGAAGATTTTAGGGTTGTGCTTGCTAATTGACCTAAAATTTAGAAAAAAAACTATAGGTGGCTATTCTTGCAAAAACGGCCTTCCAGCATTCCGATAGGATATTTCTGGTTGTTTGGCAAAATTGACATCACTTGACTTTATTTTCGAAAATTTTACTGCATTTCTTATTTTTGGTTATTTTTACAAAAGCGAGGCCAAACCCAATGAAGATTGCCTACGTATCTCACCTCCAATGAGAATTAGACCCGCGTAGTTCGTACAGTTTTGACAAAACAAGAAAAACAAGACTTTTGAAAATTATTGGCTCATTTGGAAATGACTTTTCTATTTTCTTGTTTTTCAAAATTTCGGCAGAGTTTCGGAATTTTTTAGGTACCTGATTTTTCATAAACCGGGTGAATTTTCACTC
This sequence comes from Nicotiana undulata, assembly GCA_005239495.1. Classification (NCBI taxonomy): domain Eukaryota; kingdom Viridiplantae; phylum Streptophyta; class Magnoliopsida; order Solanales; family Solanaceae; genus Nicotiana; species Nicotiana undulata. The sequence goes on from ML255348.1 coordinate 101,323, forward strand.
TCCCACCTCTCACTCTTGGTTCTTCTCGATTTTCTTTACCTATTCTAAAACCCGGTCAACATGCAAGCTGAAACAAACAAATGCGGAAGTAGCATGTAAAAATGCAGCAGGATGGTTTTTTTAATTTGGGTACACATGTCGTAGACGGACACAACCCCTGTGTTGAGTCCCAAAGTCAAATGCACGTGATGCAAACAAACGTTCCTACTTACTCGAGTGGACAACTCGGCCGGGGGAGGGGACGTACCGGGAACCAAAAGACCATTTGGTTTTGTAACTGATCCGACCCTCGTTCTAAAATTAAAGTGTTCACACTGCTAACGGAAAAGAAGCCAAGCCAATATGCGCTTCCCAGATGATTTAGAAGACTTAGAAAGAAGAATGATGGCATAACAATTTTTATATATAGTTCATGCAACATCAAAGCGGTAAAAGGCAAGATTTAACATATTAGGCCCAAACAAGTAATATCAGACAATTACAAGTAGCCAAGTATAAGAGTTATTCTAAGCTAGAATTCTAAACCCCGAACCGTAAGTTTTGGGGTTCTTTCCCCAGCAGAATCGCCAGAGCTGTCAAACCCCTTTTTCCCGAAGATAAGGAGTTTTTTCCGATTAAAGTGACATTATTCGAAATGGGTTTGTTTATTTACTTTTAATCGCCACTTAGGATATTATGGTTTTCTAAGTCACCAGTTTTAAAATCCCAAATTGACAAAATTGGCTCTATTTATGGTCCGGGAACATAGAAGACCGCGTAAGGAGTTTTGTTAACCCGGGAGAAGGTGTGAGGCACTCTCGAGTTTTGTGATTTTAGCACATCGCTTAACAAATAATATTTGGCTTAATTATCTTAATTATTACACGTTTAAAACCTTTTATGCATCACCGCTTCTATATCGATTTTAATTATTTTAAACAACTATGGAATTAATTTAAACAAGTTACGGTGTCACGCACTTGTCGTTTTTTGTACACATCACAAATCACGCCACGTGAACGTACACGTGATTCACGGCTTGTTTTATTTTAATTATTTGAAGTTGTAGTCAAGTCGCGTGAACGCGCACTTGAATTGGAATTTACGTATGATGACTATGCCACGGGAATCGTACCCATAATCACGATAATTTATTATTAATCGTGCATAAAGCAAATGACAATATTCAAAGATTATTAATTTTTCCTTATATTTGAGATTGTATGTACACGTCCGAGAATTATGGAATGACATTGAGGGGGTAAAGACACATTACGACAGCCTGTAAAGTAGACGTATAGGAAGTTCAAAAGGACTATACTTGCTCATCCTTAACCACTAGAAGTGTTGAAATGGATTTGATAAGTCATGTTAATAGATTTAGATTGCTAAAGGGATTTACTGCCAATACTAATAATACTCGAATGGTGCAATCGGCCTTTATCAGGTCACATGAGCACAGTGGGTTGTATAAAATATTTGGGAGTTTTATAGCTTTACTCATAAAAACTAAATTAATTACCTTGCTTATCCATTAGTTTTTCTACATGCCAAATTAATTATCTTTCATATCCATTGTAGCTTTTGTGGGTGATTATTTTTTTCTTCTCATGTTCTTTTTTATTTCTCTGCTTTTTTTTCTTTTCTCCTTTAATTTTTTTCTCATTTTTATTTATTTATCTTTTTTTCCCTTTTTTGTTCATAATTTTCCCAGAACTATATTATTCTTTATTTTTTTTATTCACCGTAATCTGGTTGTACACTCAATTCGGCCTGTTTTTTTATTCCTTTTTTTTTCTTTCATTTTTTTTAATCGTGTCATTTCTAATTTCATTCAATTTTTTTTTAAATTCCCTTTTTTCCATATTACGATATAATGTCTTCTGACACCTATTGCTTATACAATGAGCATTATCTTCATGGAACTTCATCAAAAAAATCATTTAAGAAAATATTTTCAAGGACCTAGTTGGAAAGATTTTAAAAATTAATTTATTTATTATGATATATCGTTATATTATATTGTATAATATAACTATATAATGTTACTATAACCATGATTTTAGCTTTGCACAATAGCACCTAGATAATTCAACAATTAGTAGTCGAAGTATACTATTATAGAATATTGTATACCGTTACAGCATATTGTTGCAGTGCATTGCATATTATTATAGTATATCCTTATATCATATTGTATACTATAATAGTATAACTATATACTCTTATAGTATATTGTATATTGTAGCATTATACTGTTAGGTAATTGTGTTTTTCTTCCATTATTATAGTATACCGTTCTAGTATATTGTATACTATAATAGTATAATATTGCATTATAGTTATATACTTTTACAGCATATTGTATACTGTAGCGATATACTGTTGGGTAATTGTGTTCTTTTACGATTTTCAACTAAAAGTTTCGATCTCAATAACTTCAAATCAGCTCAAACTGTGATCAAATTTTAGTATGAACTTCTAGAAGGTAGTGTAAGCAACATTTAATAGCACCAAAATCATAATTAAATTTCGAAAAATGACTCGAATTAGAACAAATAGCGATGAGAAAATATAAAATTTGTAGGGAGGGGGAGAGAGCGTTTTGTGGCAATGAAATGTATTCAATAGGCAATGATTTCATTCAACAAGAGAAAATTAAACTACATGCGTGTAGTGAGTTAATTAAATCGTAATTTGTAGATATTGAGTAAACCTCTTTTGTTGTATACACAAAAGCATCACATAACTAAACAAAAATTGCTACTCCATACACCCATTAATTTGTCAATATTTTACTTTGCGGATATTGTAAAAAGATTTCCTATCAAATAAACAATTTCACTTATATGAAAATAAAATCAAGAACAAAGAGAGAAAATAGATGAAGAGAGAAATAAAATATTTCTTACCTTGGGTTGAAGGAAGGAAGATCAAGTGAGGGTTAGGTATAGGTTCATTGCCCCCGAAGACTTTAAAAACTTTCTTAATGGATGGACGGGTAATAATTTTATAAGGAATATGTATGTATAGTAATTATTATCCAAGTGGGTACAATCAAGTAATTAGTTTAAGTCCAATAGGTAATCCCCGTAAATTCCTCAAATATTATTTAGCTCTTAGAAAGGCCAGCACACAGTAGCTAGGACTCGAGATGGGCCTGAATTGAGCCCAAGCCAAGATAGAGCGATAGAGCCCCACGATTGAAGTCAGGCTTCAACAAACTACAGGCCCAAGTTCGAATCACCGTATAGCAGCTTAACATACAGCATGGTAATGAGAGGAAGTTTTATATCATTCAGCAAATCAACACATGGTAGTCTGAGACTAAGATCACATTTCAAACTCATGATAACAAACATTGTTAATAGTTAAATTCTACGAGGACAACAATTCATTAATTCAGCTAGTTAACATTTACACAACCATGATTTGCTCATTTCAAGTCCTTTCTAACTCTCACATTAAAAACAGAATTTCAATCCAATTCCTTTTGCTCATACACTGACTTGTTGCAACAGTAATCAAACACAAATCTATCTTACCACATGTGTGATTATCCATTCTAATGATTACCCATCTTATACGTAAAATAAATCTAGAAGAATTCCAAAGCTTGCTCCATTTCATCCCTGTGTAAGTCACTTCAATCTAGCAACCTAACTTTAAATTGATAGTAAAATATAAGGCAATTGTTAACCTTCAGAAACTAGATCTAGGCATTTCCAGTCAGAATCGATATATATATGACAGAGATTTCGCAAGAGGAAAAATGTTTCAAATGCAACTGATGCAATAAAAATGCCGAAAAATATCCAAAATCACTCATCATCGGGCAACAAAATTCAACAGTCTATTCATATAAACCAAACAAAAGATCATACATGGACTAGTGTGTACCTATTTGCAGGAAAATAGTACAACCTTGACCAAATAAAGGTTCGGAGATGTTAAGGAGAAGCTCAACTAGCAGACCCAACAAGTCAGCAACAAAAAAAAAAGTTCCTTAGCAACTCGATTCAGTTTGGAAAGCCCGCGATTTAAGCAGCAAATCAGCAGTCAAACAATATTTTCACAGATCCAAAAGAGTTGTCGATCATGAACCAAGATCGAACAGAGATCGGTATCAACCATACAATGGAGATCAAAGAAGTAATGGGTCCGGACGCAACCGTGCAAGGAATGAAAGAAGAAGTGATCGAGGTCATAATATAGGGACTAATGAGCAAAAACGGTTTTGATATACTCATCGGGTCAAAGGAAGCACCAAGGTTATAGGAGTACAACTTCAACGTCGATGCTGCCGGCATAGTATCATCCATCGGACGAATCAAAGATACTAAGTGGCCTCAACGTTGCAATCTGATCCAGCACAAATGGACCCCAACCTAATGTGTAAATATCATGGCATGCGCGGCCACAGAATCAAAGACCACCGACAATTGAGAGAAGAAGTAGCTCGATTATTCAATAACGGCCACCTTCGAGAGTTTCTGAGTGATCGAGCAAAAAATACTTCACGAATGATGACTCCAACAAGCAGATCGAGCAAGATGAACCTCGCACGTTATTAACATGATCATTAGAGGAGTTGACGTCCCCCAAGAGCCGATGATAAAACGCATTAAAGTGTCCATTACAAGGGAAAAACGAACTCAAGATTACGTACTAGAGGGAATACAACCACACAATAATACACATGCAATATCTGTACTCATACATATATCTCGAGTTAAGAGTGTGCTAATTGATCTAGGTAGCTCGGACAATATCATCAGATCAAGGGTCGTGGAACAATTGGGTCTACAAGACCAAATAGCCTGCAGTTTGAGTCTTAAACGGATTTTACATGGCATGCGAGACCACTAAAGGGGAGATAAACCTGCCACTAATCACCGTCGGAACTGTTCACGAAACAAAGTTCTTTGTGATCGAAGGGGATATGAGATATAATGCTCTATTCGAGAGGCCATGGATTCACAACATGAGGGCAGTACCCTCGACGCTAAATCAAGCGTTGAAATTCCCCACACCGGGAGGATTCAAAACAGTTTAGGGGAGAATCAGCCGCAAAAGAAATTTTGCGGTCAAGGAGGTGGTCCCGATCCGCACTCCTCACATCAAAGAATCCGAGTTCGGTCACCAAGGAAGAAACCAAATAGCAACCACTAACACCATCCCTGACCGAGCCAGAATGGCAGGAGACAAGCGAGGACGACGATTATGGAGTCCCTAGGTCTTTCATAGCCCCTGACGATTCTGATGCCACTAAGTCAACGGTCGAGGAGCTGGAGCAAGTCAGATTGATTGAGCACTTATCCGATCGGAAGGTATACCTGCACGGAGCTAATCCCGGGCTTAGGAAAAAATTCATTGAATTTCTTATAGCTAACACAGATTATTTCGCTTGGTCCCATCTTGACATGACAGGGATCCCGCTGGAAATAACTACCCACAATCTAAGCTTGGATACAAAGTTTCACCCGATTAAACAGAAGAGGAGGCCTCAGTCCGAAGTCAAGTATGCATTCATCAATGACGAGGTATCCAAACTCCTTAAAATACGTTCCATTCGGGAAGTTAAGTACCCAGATTGCTTCACAAACATAGTGGTAGTATCTAAAAAGGGAAATAAATTAAGGATGTTTGTAGACTATAAAGACTTGAACAAGGCATGCCCTAAGGGCTCTTTTCCTTTTCCTAACATAGATCGCATGATCGATGCGACAGTTGGTCACGAGATACTCAATTTTCTTGACGCTTATTCTGGGTACAACCAATTACGGATGGACTTGTGTGACCAAGAAAAGACTTCCTTAATCACTAAATACAACACTATTGTTATAACGTAATGCCATTCGGACTAAAAACGCCGGTGCCACTTACCAACGCCTAGTAAATCAAAAGTTTGAAGAACAAGTAGGAAAATCAATGGAGGTTTATGTTGATGACATGTTAGTTTTAAGTCCCTACGGGCAGAGGACCATTTGGAACATTTGCAGTAAACCTTCAACATACTGAAGGAATACAACATGAAGTTGAACCCAGAGAAATGTGCATTCGAAGTCGGGTCGAGGAAATTCCTAGGATTCATGGTGTCCAACCGGGGGTCGAGATTGATCCCGACAAGATCAAGTCCATAGAATACATCACCATGGTGGACAGTGTCAAGGACGTCCAAAGGCTAACCGGGCGCATAGCCGCCTTGGGTCGGTTTATTTCAAGGTGCTCTGATAAGAGCCATCAGTTCTTCTCGTTATTGAAAAAGAAGAATAACTTCGCGTTGACGCCGGAGTGCTAGCAACCTTTGGAAGAAACCAGATGGTACCTTTCGAGTCCGCCTTTGCTTCATACTCCGAAGGCAGATGAGCAGTTGTACCTGTACTCAGCGGTATCCAAGATAGCGGTAAGTGGAGTCCTAGTCTAGGAAGAAGGTGGTACATGATTTCCAATATATTATGTTAGCAAGACTCTAGGCGAGGTCGAAACGAGGTATCCTCACCTGGAGAAGGTGGCGCTCCCTTTGCTAAGCGCGTCCAAGAAGTTAAGGCCTGTAACGACCTAGTCGGTCGTACGTAGAACCTGTATTATTATTACTGTTTTTGCCTTGTTATAGGTTTGGTTGAGGTCCCGGGGGCCTCGAGGGTATTTCGGATGCTCAAACGAGCAGTTTTGGACTTGGAAATATTGCTGGTTTTCTGGTGTTAATACATCAGCAATTTATTCATCGCGATCGCGAGGAACGGTCCGCGATCGCGTAGGGTTGCATGAGGCCAAGAGAAAGTTGTACACTGCGATCGCAGAGATTGGAGTGCGATCGCGTAGATGAGCAGTGCTGATCAGTGCGGTCGCGTGGGTCTTGGCGCGATCGTGTAGAGATAGAGAGGCGCGTGTGGAGGCTAGTTGGTTATGCTACACGGTCGCATGGATAGGACCGCAAACGCGTTGGGTTGAGACTTAGTGAATCGCGATCGCGTGGTGTTATTCGTGATCGCATAAGGTTAAGTGGTGAGGCTGGGAAATTGCTCTTCTCGATCGCGACCTGATGTCTGCGATCGCAATGAAGAATTAACTGGGCAGTATAAATTAAATCCATCCGCGACCCTTGCCCACTTTTTCACCATTTTTGAATGGGAATAGAGCTTTTGGAGCGATTTTGAAGGAGGGAAACGATTGTTCTTCATTGAGGTAAGGATTTTGGATCCCATAATTCGATTATATGTGATTAAGGACTAAATTAACAGTGTTTAATTGGGGAAAATCAGTAGAAAAAGGTGAAACTAGGGCTTGAGTTTAAGAGGCATTTTAGGGGTGATTTGAGGGGTCATTTGGACTCCGATTTCAGAGTTCTTTATATGTACGGACTCGTGAGATGATGAGGATTGTTTTGGTATAAAGTTTGTCGAGTCCCGAGACGCGGGCCTGGGGATCGGGTTTTAGCTAATTACGGATTTTGTGCATAAAGTTGATATTTTTCGATTGGAATTCATTCCCTTAGCATACTTTGATGTGAAAAAATCTGAACTTGATAGATTTGGAGCACTTGGAAGCTGATTCAAGAGGCAAGCGTGTTGGAGAGTAGCTTTTCGGGCTAGTTTGAGGTAAGTAATGTCTTTAAATCCTTTCCTGAGGGTATGAAACCCCGGACTTTACATCCTTTCACGGTTTTGGAGTGACGCACACACTGGGTGACGAGTGTGGGGCGTGCACGAATTGGAAATTTTGAAATATGTTCCTTTTTAGGCAACTATTGAGTTGCGAAACTGCTTTTAAAGCGTATGTTTTATAGTATTACTACGTTTTGATATACTTGGGCTATAAGCCACGTTTGGGGCCTAGAGCCGATCTGTTTTAACCCCTTGGGGGATATTTTACTGATATTCCTCACATAGTACCTATGATTTTTACACTCAGTCCTTATTGCTAAATTGTTTTGACACTCAGAGTTTATTGATATTATTTCTTGAAATGAAATATTATTTTGGGCCGAGAACCCCGTTTATTTATGGCCCGAGTGGCATGTTGAGAATGTCTGACTGGGTGAGGCCGAGGGCCAATATTGTGAGGATATTTATGATATGAGAGAGGTCTAGTGCCTGAGAGATGATTGATGCCATGATTTGGCTTGTTTATAACGCTTGGGCTATAGGAGTCCCTCTGGAGTCTGTACACACCCCTAGTGAGAGCAGGTACCTACTGAGTGCGAGTGACGAGTGATTGGGAGGCACGAGTGACTATGAGGTGCTGAGTGACTGTTACTGAGTGATGGTGAGGTGCTGAGTGACTATTTATGAGTGATGATGTGGCCCGAGGGGTAGTTTTATAATGATATTTTGCGGAGTTTTGACTATGATTCACTTCATCTTTCACACTGTTATTTGTGGGAGCTTTACTGAAAAACATTTGAAAATATACTTGTTCAAAGGATTTTTACGGAAACTGGTTTTCGAACTTATGTATACTTTATTGTGACTTGGTATTTTACTGTTTTGTGGATTGGCGTATTTGTTGCTGTGTGTTTCTTATTCTTCAGACTTGATTTATTTTCATTACTACTGAGTTGGCGTACTCATCATTACTCCATGCACCTTTGTGTGCAGATCCAGGTACTGGTTCTGAGTAGTAGTCACTTGCGTTCGTTCGGCATCAGCTTTGGGATTTCGAGGTAGCTGTCCAGCGTCCACAGCTTCTCCATTTCCCTTCCTTCATTAGTATTAGCATTTTATTCCGAGACATTGTTTATGACATACCAATGTTAGTTTTATTCTTAGATGCGCGTGATCAGTTGACTCCAGTTCTGGGGGATTGTTTACACTGTCGGATCTTATTATGTTGCTTAAAAACTTAGAGAAATTTTTTATACTTATTATGCTGGTATTTAATTATATTGAGTAAATTTATTAAAATAAATGTGTAGTTATGTGATGGTTTGCTAGCCTAGTTCCACGATAGGCGCCATCACGAACTGTTAGGATTTGGGATCGTGACAAGTTGGTATCAGAGCCCTAGGTTACATAGGACTCAACAGTCATGAGCAGGTTTAGTAGAGTCTTGCGGATCGGTAAGGAGACATCAGTACTTATCTTCGAGAGGATACAAAACTCTTAGGAAAAATCTAATTTCTTGAACTCTTTCATGCCATTTTGTTGGTTCTTGAAATCTAAACTACTGTTGTTTCATTCTCACAGATGGTGAGGACACGCGCTACGAATCAGGGTGACCAGACACCAACCAGACCCACAAAGGGTCGAGGCCGTGGTGGAGGTAGGGGACCAGCCCGTGCAGCAGCCGGGACAGTACCAGAGGATCCCCCTACTATTCAGGATCAGGCTCCCGCCGAGGGTGCTCCAGCGGGACAGGCTCAGGCACCGGCAGTGCCTATTGTCATTTCGGGTCTTCAGGAGACCCTGGCTCAGATTTTGACAGTGTGTACCAGTTTGGATCAGGCAGTTGCTATGTCTACTACTGCTACATCTCAGGCCGGAGGAGGCACTCAGACTCAATCTGCCCCGACACCTGAGCAGGTTGTATAGGGTATTCAGGCACCGGAGGCAGTCCCAGCCCAGCCAGTTGATGCAGTTCAGAACTATGTAGTCCCAGCTATGCCCGAAGATGAGCAACGTAGGCTGGAGAGGTTTAGTAGACTTCAGCCTCCGACTTTCAGCGGCACAGAGGGTGAGGATGCCCAAGGTTTTCTGGATAAGTGCCAGAGGATACTCCGTACTGCTGGTATTCTGGAGACCAATGGGGTCTCGTTTACTACATTTCAGTTTGTTGGTGCTGCTTTCACTTGGTGGGAGGCATTTGAGAGGCGTAGGCCGGTTGGTTCAACTCCCCTCACTTGGAAGCAGTTCTCCACGATCTTTTTGGAGAAGTATGTTCCTTAGTCCCACAGAGAGGAGCGGCGTAGGCAGTTTGAGCAGTTGCGCCAGGGAGAGTTTTCAATTACAAAGTACGAGATGCGGTTTTCTGAGTTGGCTAGACATTTTTCTGAGTTAGTCCCTACTGATAGGGAGAGGATCAGGAGGTTTGTAGATGGTCTCATGTATCAGCTTCGATTTAGATGACCAGGGAAAGAGTGTCTGGAGCTACGTTCGAGCAGGTTGTTGACATTGCTCGGGATATTGAGTCGGTTCGCAGGCAGGAGCGTGAGGAGAGGGAGGTCAAGAGGCCTCGGGGATTAGGTAGTTTCAGCGGTGGTTCTTCTAGAGGGCAGTTTCAGCACAGCAGAGGTCCTCCATTTAGACCTCCTCAGTTAGTTCGTCCAGCATATAGTGGTGCATCTTCTGGGCAGGGTCCTCACAGTTCTTATCCGGGACATTCATCTTTTAGTGCCCTTCCAGCTCAGAGTTCTTCCAGAGCATCATCATTTCAGGGATCTTCTATGAATGGTTCCTCCGTTAGTTATCATGGTGGCAGGGGTTCTCTTCAGTCCCCATATCCAGCTCCAGGTAGTTGTTTTGAGTGTGGAGAGTTTGGACATGGGTGGAAATAGTGTCCTCGTTGTGCTAGTAGTTCATCTCAGCAGAGACATCAGCCCTCGACTTTAGCCCCAGTCACTTCACCACCTACACATGCAGCTAGGGGTGGTGGTCAGGCAACTAGAGGTCGCCCTAGAGGGGGAGGTCGAGAAGGTGGAGGCCAACCACATATTTATGCACTTCCATCTTGGCCTGATGCTATGGACTCCGATGCGGTGATTACAGGTACTATCTCAGTCTGTCACAGTGATGCTTTGGCTTTATTTGACCCTGGTTCCACATACTCTTATGTTTTGTCATAATTTGCTCACTTTCTAAATATTCCCCGTGAGTCCTTAGTTACGTCTGTTCATGTTTTGACTCCAGTGGGTGATACTATTATTTTGGACCGTGTGTATCGGTCGTGTCTCATATCTATTGGGGGTCTGGAGACCCGAGTGGACTTGATGTTACTCAGTATGGTTGATTTTGATGTGATATTGGTCATGGATTGGTTATCCCCATGTCATGCTATGCTTGATTGTCACGCTAAGACCATGACCCTAGCTATGCCCGGAGTTCCGAGAGTTGAGTGGAGAGGGTCTATAGAGCATGTGCCTATCAGAGTGATTTCTTATTTGAAGGCTCACCGTATGGTTGAGAAAGGATGTGAATCTTATCTTGCTTTTGTGAGGGATGTTAGTAGTGAGACTCCTTCTGTTGATTCTGTTCCCGTGGTCCGTGATTTTCCGGACGTATTTCCTGCAGACCTGCCAGGCATGCCACCTGACATGGATGTTGATTTTGGTATTGACTTGTGCCAGGAACCCAACCTATTTCTACTCCACCTTATCGTATGACACCAGCGGAGTTGAAAGAATTAAAATATCAGCTTCAAGAACTCCTAGATAAGGGGTTCATTCGGCCTAGTGTGTCACCTTGGGGTGCACCGGTGTTGTTTGTGAAAAAAAATGATGGCTTCATGCGCATGTGTATTGATTATAGGCAGCTGAATAATGTTACGGTGAATAATCGGTATCCTTTTCCCCGTATTGATGACTTATTTGACCAGCTTCAGGGAGCTAGAGTGTTCTCTAAGTTTGATTTGAGATCCGGGTATCATCAACTGAAGATTCGGGATTCTGACATTCCGAAGACTGCTTTCAGGACCAGATATGGTCATTATGAGTTTCTGGTTATGTCATTTGGGTTGACCAATGCCACATCTGCGTTCATGCAATTGATGAACAACGTGTTTCATCCTTACCTTGATTCTTTCGTCATTGTGTTCATTGATGACATCCTGGTGTATTCTTGTAGCCAGGAGAAGCATGCTCAGCATTTGAGAGTTGTGTTACAGAGATTGAGGGAGGAGAAGCTTTATGCAAAATTCTCCAAGTGTGAGTTTTGGCTTGGTTCAATAGCTTTCTTGAGGCACGTGGTGTCCAGTGAGGGTATTCAGGTTGATCCGAAGAAGATTGAGGTGGTGCAGAGTTGTCCTAGACCGTCCTTAGCTACATACATTAGGAGTTTCCTTGGTTTGGCAGGATATTACCGTCACTTCGTGGAAGGATTCTCTTTTATTGCTTCGCCTTTGACCAGATTGACCCAGATGGGTGCCCCATTCAGATGGTCTGATGAGTGTGAGGAGATCTTTCAGAAGCTCAAGTCAGCATTGACCACAGCTCCGGTATTGGTTTTGCCTACGGGTTCGGGTTCTTATACAGTCTATTGTTATGCTTCTAGAGTTTTCTTAGGAGCGGTATTGATGCAGGATGGTAGGGTGATTTCCTACACGTCTAGACAGTTGAAGGTGCACGAGAAGAATTATCCGGTGCACGATCTTGAGTTAGCTGCCATTGTTCATGCCTTGAAGATTTGGCGGCATTATTTGTATGGAGTGCAGTGTGAGATTTTCACTGGTCATCGTAGCTTACAGTATCTGCTGAAGCAGAAGGACTTGAATTTGCATCATAGAAGGTGGTTAGAGCTTCTCAAGGACTATGACCCTACTATTTTGTATCATCCGGGGAAGGCCAATGTAGTGGCCGATGCTTTGAGTCGCAGAGCCGAGAGTTTGGGGAGTCTAGCGTACCTTTCAGCAGCAGAGCAACCTTTAGCACTTGATGTTCAGGATTTAGTGGGTCAGTTAGTGAGATTGGATTTGTCAGAGCCTCCGTGGGTATTAGCTAGTATGGCTTCTCGGTCTTCTCTTTATGATCAGATTAGAGCACGCCTGTATGATGACCGGCACTTGTTAGTTCTTCTGGACAGGGTCTGTCGAGGTGATGCCAGGGATGTGACTATCAGTGATGACAGAGTTATGAGGATGCAGGGCCATATTTGCATGCCCAATGTGGATGGGCTTCGAGAGTTGATATTAGCAGAGGCCCACAGCTCGCGGTATTCCATCCATGTGGGTGCTGCGAAGATGTATCAGGATTTGAGACAACAGTATTGGTGGAGGCGGATGAAGAGAGATATTGTTGAGTAAGTAGAACGATGTATCAACTGCCAGCAGGTCAAGTATGAGTACCAGAGACTAGGTGGATTACTCCAGAGGTTAGATATTCCGGAGTGGAAGTGGGAGCGGATCACCATGGACTTTGTAGTTGGGCTTCCACGGACTTCGAAGGGTTTTGATGCTATTTTGGTCATTGTGGATCGACTGGCCAAGTCCGCGCACTTCATTCCTGTCTGTACTACTTATACTTCGGAGCGGTTAGCTGGTATCTACATTAGGGAGATTGTCCGATTGCATGGGGCTCCGGTTTCTATCATTTCTGACAGAGGTACTCAGTTCACATCTTAGTTTTGGAGATCGGTACAGAGAAGTGTGGGTACTCAGGTAGAGTTGAGCACAACATTTCATCCTCAGACCGACGGGCAGTCGGAGAGGACTATTCAAATTTTAGAGGACATGTTGCGTGCCTGTGTGATTGATTTTGGTGGTTCATGGGATCAGTTTCTGCCACTCGTGGAGTTTGCATATAATAATAACCAATCCAATATTCAGATGACCCCGTATGAGGCTTTATATGGTCGGAGGTGTAGATCTCAGGTTGGTTGGTTCGAGCCCGGTGAGGCTAGGCTATTGGGCACATATTTGGTTCAGGATGCGTTGGAGAAGGTGAAGTTGATTCAGAAGCGACTTCGCACGCCGCACTCTAGGTAGAAGAGCTATGCAGACCGGAAGGTCTGGGATGTGTCTTTTATGGAAGGTGATAAGGTACTGCTGAAAGTATCACCCATGAAGGGTGTTATGAGGTTCGGAAAGAGGGGAAAGCTGAGTCCACGGTTTATTGGTCCTTTTGAGGTACTTCAGAAGGTTGGAGAGGTGGATTATAGAATTGCCTTGCCACCCAGCCTATCGAGTGTTCATCCAATATTTCATGTGTCGATGCTCCGGAAGTATGTTGGTGACCCGTCTCATGTTTTAGACTTCATCACAGTTCAGCTCGAGGGTGATATGTCATATGAGGTAGAGCCAGTAGCAATTTTTTATCGTCAGGTCAGGAAGTTGAGGTCTAAGGATATAGCTTTAGTAAAGGTACATTGGAGAGGTCAGCCAGTGGAGGAGGCTACTTGGGAGACCGAGCGGGAGATGCAGAACAAATATCCTCACTTGTTTGAGACTCCAGGTATGTTTCTAGACCCGTTCGAGGACGAACGTTTGTTTAAGATGGGGAGAATGTAACGACCCGATCGGTCGTTACGTAGAACCTGCATTATTATTACTGTTTTTGACTTGTTATAGGTTTGGTTGAGGTCCCTGGGGCCTTGGGTGTATTTCAGATGCTCAAACGAGCACTTTTAGACTTGGAAATATTTCTGGTTTTCTGGTGTTAATACATCAGCAATTTGTTCATCGCGATCGTGAGGAATGGTCCGCGATCGCGTAGGGTTGCATGAGGCCAGAAGAAAGTTGTACAGTGTGATCGCGTAAGTGAGCAGTGCTGGTCAGTGCGGTGGAATGGGTCTTGGTGCGATCGCATAGAGATAGAGAGGTGCGTGTGGGGGCTGGTTGGTTATGCTACGTGGTCGCGTGGATAGGACCACGATCGCGTTGGGTTGAGGCTTAGTGAATGGCGATCGCGTGGTGTTATTCGGGATCGCATAAGGTTAAATTGTGAGGCTGGGAAATTGCTCTTCGTGATCGCGACCTGATGTCCGCGATCGCAATGAAGAATTAACTGGGCTGTATAAATTAAACCCATCAGCGACCCTTGCCCACCTTTCCACCATTTTTGAACGGGAATAGAGCTTTTGGAGCGATTTGAAGGGGGAAAACGATTGTTCTTCATTGAGGTAAGGATTTTGGACCCCATAACTCGATTATATGTGTTTAAGGACTAAATTAACAGTGTTTAATTCGGGAAAGTCAGTAGAAAAAGGTGAAACTAGGGCTTGAGTTTAAGAGGTCTTTTAGGGGTGATTTGAGGGGTCATTTGGACTCCGATTTCAGAGTTCTTTATATGTACGAACTCGTGAGATGATGAAGATCGTTTTGGTATAAAGTTTGTCGAGTTTCGAGATGCGGGTCTGGGGGTCGGGTTTTAGCTAATTTCGGGTTTTGTGCATAATGTTGATATTTTTCTATTGGAATTCATTCCCTTAGCATAATTTGATGTGAAAATATGAACTTGAAAGATTTGGAGCACTCAGAAGCTGATTCGAGAGGCAAGCGTGTTGCAGAGTAGCTTTTCGGGCTAGTTTGAGGTAAGTAATGTCTTTAAATCATGTCCTGATGGTATGGAACCCCGGACTTTACATCCTTTCACGGTTTTGGAGTGACGCACACACCGGGTGATGAGTGTGGGGCGTGCACGAATTGGAAATTTGGAAATATGTTCTTATTTAGGAAACTATTGAGTTGCGAAACTGCTTTTAAAGCATATGTTTTATAGTATTACTACATTTTGAAATACTTGGATTGTAAGCAACGTTTGGGGCCTAGTGTTGATCTGTTTTAACCCCTTGGGGGCTATTTTCCTGACATTCCTCACATAGTACCTATGATTTTTACACTCAGTCCTTATTGCTAAATTATTTTGACGCTCAGAGTTTATTGATATTATTTCTTGAAATGAAATATTATTTTGGGTCGAGAACCCCATTTATTTATAGCTCGAGTGGCATGTTGAAAGTGTCTGACTGGGTGAGGCCGAGGGCCAATATTGTGAGGATATTTATGATATGAGAGAGGTCGAGTGCTTGAGAGATGATTGATGCCATGATTTGACTTGTTTATAGCGCTTGGGTTGTAGGATCCCCTCCGGAGTCTGTACACACCCCCAGTGAGCGCAGGTACCTATTGAGTGCGAGTGCCGAGTGACGAGTGATTGGGAGGCACGAGTGATTGTGAGGTGCTGAGTGACTATTTATGAGTGATGATATGGCCCGAGGGGAAGTTTTATAATGATATTTTGCGGAATTTTTACTATGATTCACTTCATCTTTCATACTGTTATTTTTGGGAGCTTTACTGAGAAATACTTGAAAATATACTTGTTCAAAGGATTTTTATGGAAACTGGTTTTCGAACTTATGTATACTTTATTGAGACTTGGTATTTTACTATTTTGTGGATTGGTGTATTTGTTGTTGTGTGTTTCTTATTCTTCAGACTTGATTTATTTTCATTACTACTGAGTTGGCGTACTCATCATTACTCCCTGCACCTCTGTGTGTAGATCCATGTATTGGTTCTGAGCAGTAGTCACTTGCATTCGTTCGACATCAGCTTTGGGATTTCGAGGTAGCTGTCCAGTGTCTGAAGCTTCTCCATTTCCCCTCCTTCATTAGTATTAGCATTGTCGCGCCCCCTTTCTCCCCCAAGCACTCCCTTTGGGGAACCGGTTTGAAAGGGTTTATGACATTGATTGAGGCAACTCGTTCCTTTTGGTAAAGGGGTTTGCATTTTTGAAGAGTCGCCACCTAACGATTATGAGGTGCGTTAGGGAACCTATCTGGGGGTTCATTTATAACTACGTTTGATAACCAGAGACAGGGTAAGGGCTTGAAATTATCCTAAGAGGAAGGTGTTAGGCATCCCTCAGGATCCACAAGTGTGGTTCCCGACCAAACAGCTTTTGTGAATTTTGTACAATTAGCAAATAAACAAATATGGTTCAAATAATAGGGGATTTAATTCTAAGTACACATAGGTTTGGAAACAGTAAATGGAAAAGCTAGATTTTGAAAAGAATTATAATCTAAGCATGTTTATGGGAGTAAAGGGGTATCATAGGTTTGTTTATAATATGGATCACATCAATGCAATACCCGGTATGACACACCTCAAAGAGGGGCTACACGTTGTATTAACGCGTCGGTCATCATATCCATATCTACCCTTTCCCACCCCGTGAAGGTAATTAAAGCGAGTGTTGGTCACGACCTCTATTGCATGTTGTTACCCGCCCCTTTCTATCAGTCCTGGAGGAATTTAGGACTTCTATCCTATAAAGGAGGTTCTAGGCAGACCCTCAGGTTTTAAAGGTAAAAATACTAAGGCGACATATAAGAAAACAGATAGGACTTCAATTAAAGGGGAACATGGAAAACAAATAGAGGGCTCAGGTATACCTCCAAAAATAATACACATAAACAACATGACTCATACACAGTTAAGGTCTGAGTTTAAGTTTAGATCCTAAGCATGGTGTCTAAGTGATAACAACAGAAAGACATATTTATTGCATAACTCAGAGAGGAAGTCCTAAACAGTTTTGCCTACTGGTTTAAACATGCTGACACTTAAACAATAATCACAAGAAAGTAGTTCCAGTTTTATTATTTAAGTTGATTACCTAAGGCTTGCCTAGGCGTGGGATAATATATGACAGTTGTTCAGAATTATTGGTAGTTTTAGGTTGTTATACCTAAGAGCATGCAGTTCTAAGTATGGCATAACATGCAGGAATTAGTTATTAGTTGTTAGAACAAGGTGACTGTTTTATGCATCCGTATTTAGACTAAGTGTAATTAAGCGAGTGCGATCCTAGAACATGATATCTAATGCAGAATGATGCATATGCAGTTGCTAAAACAGGATTTCTAAATGCACACAAAATCACAGCCTTATGCATGGTTTCAGAATAAACATTAGTGGCAGTTTTTAATGTTGTTTACCTTAGAATAGGTTTTCTAAGTGTGGAACATGGTGGCAGCATGATGTTTCCATAAATAACAGCTTGTGTTAACACATTTACCCTAAGACAGGATTTCTAAATGAGGTTTAGAATAGGCAGAATCACATAATGGCAGTTTATGTTAATGTTTACCTTAGAGGCAGGATTTCTAAGTGTTGATGAGATGCTGAAAATAGAATATATGAATCCTATGTAGCATGATATCTAATGCATGGAATGCTTGGCATATGTTGCACCTAAACATGACTGATATTGCGCATAGAGAAAGTAAACCTAGGAAGCATGGTTTCTACCCTTGATTACACTACATCATACATATCACCCATCCCTTTTCACTATCCATCCCCAGAGTCGTTTTGCAAATAATTATTACAGACCATTGGATATGAATTACATAATAAAATAAAATAAGAAGTTAACTATAGGGAGCCTACAGTATAGTCCCAGATCTCCATGTTCTCAATGCCAAGTATTGTTTCACATCCTTTCTCACAATCCGGGTGTGTTAGAGTTCCCTAAGGACCTCAAGGGATCCCGGGCAGTGCTCACACCCAGATTTCATAGCCAAGGTAGAGTAAGTGCAGTGTGGAATGGCCATCCTTAGTGCGTCAAAGTTCAGAGGGAGCTCAGGGGTCCCAAAGTAATGCTCACACAAATGGGGCAGAACCTAAGGGGTCTAAGAGTAGGTGAGAGTGCTTGACATAGTTTTGAAAACTTTGAGTAAGAAAAACAGTTTCTGAAAAGAGACTTAGTTGAAATAGCTTTTTCATAACTAAAAGTTTAACCGCTGAAATAGACTGAAAGAGTAGAAACACCAAACAAGTTCAACATCACACAAGGAAACAATAACAGTCAATCAACCATAACCAGGGCTAATGAGTTTTGAGGGACACATAAAGTACAGAATAGTAAACAGGCAAAGATATGCATAGATACACAATCAGGAGTTCCTAAGGGGTTCAAGGAACTGAGGATACAATAGGGTAAAGGATTAGACTAACATAACAGTGTCAAACAGTTTAAGATAGTAGAGTACACCCTAACCAAACTAATGTACCAAACATAGGCATGGAGATTCACATAAAGACAGGTTTAGAGTACACAAGGACATGCTGGTTAATAAAGCATAACTTGACATGCTAGTTGGAATCCAAGATTTTAGTTACAGGTTGAGCAACAAAATAGTAAGTAAAAGCATATCAGGAACACAATGAATTGCATTAGTAATAGAAACATGTTGGTTTGAGAACTGAAATTTGAATTAGGACATACCAGTGAAGTGAAGGCAGTAACACAAAGTAGGAAGTAAGAAATGCACAATAGTTAGCCTTGGCTTGCAGCCGGCTAACTTAGAGTAATAGGAAGTATCACAAAAGAGAGAATAGAGAGTTTTAGTTGTGAGAGAGAGCTATTGAACCAGATTAGTTCGTGTCACCTAATGAGAGAAGAGTATGCATATATATAGTTTTGAAAGCTGGGTGAAAAGTAAGGTATGCATATATATAGTTTTGAAAGCTGGGTGAAAAGTAAGGTAAAAATCAGAATCAATCAATAATTACGGAACTTGGTATCAATCAGAGGGAAATCAGCCCAAGTACTCCCATAATTAAGGGAGTTATTCAAACGATAAGTAACAAATAAGGAAAGAGGCTATATATAGCTTAAAGGAATATTCAAACAGTGCAAGTATAGACCATGTAATTAGGCTAGGTTCATCAGATGCTAATTAAGGAAATAGGAATCAATTAGCAGTAAATTAATCATGTAACAAGGTAAAAAATAAACTAAAGGTCGGAAATTAGTAATAATATCCCCATAGGAAATCAGTAAAGGTTTTCAATCACAAGGAATCAAGAATTCAAATAATAAAAAATAATACTAATTACTATAGACTTATATGCATGAACGGAATGAACACAATATAAGCAAAAGAGATAAATCAGGAACCCTAACAAAGAAAAATTGTAGAGAATCAGGGATTCGAATAGGAATAACATCAATTAAAGGAAATTAGCATGAATTAAAATAGATAATAGGCAAGAAATCAGAAACCCTAATAGTAAAATCATACGAAATTAGGGATTCACATGAATCACAGAGTGAACAGTAATGTAAACGGAAAAGCAAGAAAAATCAGAGACATAGATGAACAACATAGGGTAACATATCAGAGAATCATAAAGCTCATGAGATGCAAACACATATTATCAAAGACAAAATCAGGAACTTAGGGTTTAGGACTAGAAATTAGGGGTTTCAATCACAACAATTCAGATAAGATAGAGAGAAGATTAAATAAACCATTAAAACACAGTAGAGACCTTAGGATAATACTGAAAATCATAGAAAAATCGTTTAAAAGGGTTCATGAAACTCTAGTTCGAAAACGAAGAGCCCTTTTAGAGAAAATTGGAGAATCTTTGAGAAAAACAATGGAATAGCTCAGAATATACACAGATCTATCATAGATCTAAAGGAATCGGAAAGTTTTGAGAGTTAGGGTTTCAAAGAGAACCCATAAAAGATAAGAAAACCTCATAATATTACCTGTTTTAGCCGAAACGTTATAGATCTTACTCGAACGGCCGGAGATGGCCGGAAAATGGCATGAAAGGCCATAGGTGGGAGTTGAATTGCTCCAGATTCACCTGAGGACCTTAGGGCAATGTCAAACCAGCGTGGGATGAGGCAGAGGCTAGGAGATGGTGAGAGGCCATGGCTTCCGGCGAGGGAGGTGGCCGGAGAAGATGGACAGAGTCCATCGGAGAGGAGGAAAGATGAGAAAGTTCTAGAGAGAACAAGAGATAGAGAGAGGGAGATAGAGAGATGGTTGAGAGAGAATGGGAATGGGGAAATGAATGAGAGGGGGGTAGTCATTAGGGGTTAAATTAGATAAGGGGAGATCTGGGTCGTTGATCAACGGCCAGGATTTAATCAAATGTTGGGTCGGGTAGTTTAGGAATTGGGCTTGGGTAGTTTTGGCTAGTTAATTGGGTTAGGGACTAGGTTTAATTAGGCTACAATTTAAATAAGAATGGTTATTTGTTAAATACCCATTAAAATAGATAAAATAATTAATAAAAATATCTAATAATTATATAAAAAGAAATTAAGACTAAATAGGTGAAATTAAGGCGATTAACTAGTATTTAAAATATAAAATGACTAATTATTGAATTGAAATAGCATAAAAATGTATAATTAGGCTATAATTGCAAAATTGTTGTAATTATAGCCAAATAATGTCAAATTGACTAATTTGTGAAATAATTAAATCCTAAGAGGATTAAAATGATATATTGAGCTAAAAATATTTTGAAATTATTTGTAATACAATTTATGAGTAATTATTGGATATAAAAGTAATGAATAAATTAGAAATAAATTGATAAAAATATGGAAAAATATAGAAAATACCCATTATTATAAAAGCTGATTTTGAAGGTATATATGCAAAATCTAAAAATAATTTGACGAAAAATTGGGTATCAACAAGCATTTTATTCCGAGACATTGTTTATGACATTAGCAGTGTTAGTATTATTCTTAGATGCTCGTGATCAGTTGACTCCAGTTCTGGGGGATTGTTTAGACTGTCGGATCTTATTATGTTTCTTAAAGAGTTAGAATTTTTTTTATACTTATTATGCTGGTATTTAATGATATTAAGTAAATTTATTGATGTTTTATATGTCAATTCCACACAAGAGGGGGGAGGGGTGATTTGTGTGGTGTCCAATTTTCGAGTGTTGTCTTTATAGAAGAACCTGGTTCTTCTTGGTGTTCCAACTTCTACTGTTTGCGGAAAAGTAATTGCATAATTAAAGAATACAACAATTTTACGTGGAAAACACATGGCTCAAAAGGTGAAAAAATCACGACCTACTTCCCAGTAGGATTTTCCCAAACTCTTCACTATGACAATGAGCCAAACAACATTTACAAAATAAACTCTTTTGTAAACCTAAGGACTAACTCTAATACCTTTGTAGCAAACTAGCCTCTAGCTAATTGCGACAACTTCAAGTTAACTCTAACTTGAACAGTGTGTACCTATTACAATTGCTTCTAATAAAGCTGAAAGATACAATATTTAATCTCCTACTACAAACCAACTAGACTCAAAAGATAACAGATGTAACTGGTTCTTCTAGATGGTTCACGTAGCTTTTGTGTCGCACATGGAATCTGCTTGCAAAATTGCTTGGGTAATTTTGCTTTTAGTTCTTGTTTCATTTCCGCCTAGTTGCGATCCAATCTTTAGCAGGAATGCTTCAACACTTTATAGAGTCAGTCGTTGAGATATGTTGTTTAATTCTAATTCAACTCTTCCTTGGTGGAAGAGTTTGTATTTATCTCAACTTCCTCCTTTTGTTTCTGTCCTTGTTGAACTCGAACTCTAACCTCTTATCAATTTGCAACCTTTTCACTTTAGGAGACAACCTCTTAGTTCATGGATAATTCACAATCATGTTTATCTCCTGTGCATAGACGATTCTTGTGCCAATGGTTCTGTTCGAGTATGTTTGCCCTGATGGACCTGGTTCAACTGGGTAGGCATTTGTCAATCTTCAAAACCATGCAGTGACTTGGTTCAATAAACCTTTTTGATGATGACAAACTCTGTGCTTAACCCTGTACAATCTTCAAACACTTTGTATAGTTTAAGCATTTATCATAGAGATTCCAGGTTCATTAGGTTATAAATATCACAATTCTTTGAAATTTTGAAAAGCACATATCTTCCCCCTTTTGTCATCATCGAAAAGTTGCAAAATGATAAACTCACCAGGGTTATTAACAATTACTCATGGCCATTGAGGCAACTGCAGGTGCAAAGCATGATTGATCATCAAAAGAAACCAATAAAATGTAAGCTAAGTAAGAAACTGAGACAAAGTCAATAACTAACAAAAGTAGAATTCATTGATTAGATAGAAACCAAGCAGCATACACTAAAAGAACTAAAACATTCACTACCATGAGCAAAACAAACACAGAAACAGAACAAATCCCAAACTGGGCATTGAAGGGGTTTTTTGGTGGCACTGGACTCCTAAGGCTGGGAAGGAGCAGATGAGGTTGAGGTCTTGGCTTGAAGGAGAGAAAGCATTTGTTGAATAACACCTTCATTCTTCTCCTTCTCTTTGGCTAATTCAACTCCGAGAGCATCCCACTCAACTTCAACCTCAATAAGGCGAGATTTCAATCGAAGGATCTCAACATCCTTTATCTCACCTTCCTGCACCAATGACCTGACTTTTATATTAACAGGTTGCTTCCTAGATGAACCAGGTTCATCCTCCGTAACATTTACATTTTAGTCACAGGTTAGCAGAATATTCTTCCCAAAGAAATCCTTAGCAGTAGCCATCTCTGCTTTCTTCACAGGAACCTCGAAATGGGCAAGCACAACAGTCAGAATAAATCCATATGGTATGGCGTGTGCCTTGGCCCCATTCACAACTCTGTCCAAGAGCTGGATGATGAAAGCTGGCCAATTTATCTGCTTACCCCGATACAAGCATTCCATCAGCGTTAAGTCCATGTAGCTGGCAATGTGCCTACGCTCTTGTCTTGGTAGCAGGAACTTGATCACAATTGTGTTGGGGCTTCATTTCACTCTTATACATTGTCCTGGGCTCAAGTTCCTCCTGATTTTCACAGAAAAATCTGGTAATATTTGGAGCAGAGGACATCCTATCGAGACTAGGACATCTTTGCCTTGTGTCATCATCATAGCCCTCAGCAGGGATTTGCAGTATCTCTCCCAGCTCCTTCGCATAAAACGTGATCTGAACCCCTTTAACTGTGGAAGTTAACCTACCATCTTTGACACTTGTGTTGGCCATAAACTCCACCAACTCATTCCTTACCAGCGTGCCTTCAAGGTGAAGAACCATGTTCTTCCACCCTTGCACCTCCAGGGTATTCATAAGCAAGATCATCCTTGATTCCTCAAGATCGCTCACCAATTTTCCCTTAATAATAGTACGCTTGTCAAACATGGTGAATTTATCAGATTGCTCACCATACACCTCCTCCTCTCCTCCATTCCATTCCTCTTCTTCAACAATCTTGACTTTCTTGACCTTAGACCTGGTCCTTTTTGCAGTGGTTGAGGGTATGGCAGACACAGATGCTGACTTCTTGGAACAAGCTTTAGCCTTCTTGGGTTTAGGTGTCTCTACCACAACTGGAGAAGGCTTCTCCTCATGATGGACTAGGTCGATCGTATCAGCATCAACAGTAACAACCTCAATAGGCTCTCCAACCTTTCCCTTGGAAACCTTCTTCTTCTTGCTCTCTCTCATAGCCCTTTCCAACTCTTCTTCTCCTTGTCGAACAACACTTCTAGTAGCACGAACCTTTGGGGCAGGAGCATCAGCAGATACTGGAGCTTTCCTCTTCTTTGGTGGAACTAGGGTAGTAGCCTTCTTGGACTTAGGAGTTCTTTACTTTTTGGGATTATAGGACTCCCCCAATTTCCTCAGCATCTCAGCCAACGTCTCCTCAATAGATTAACCAGGTTTATCTACTGACTTTTGAAGGCTCTCCAGACCTGTTGTTGCCTCCCCAGAAACGTGTCTCCCTAAATCTGTGACTCCTTCTTCATCAATCACAGGAGCGGGGCCACAAACAACCAAAGTGGCACTGTCCTCCCCAGATCCCCTTACAGAGCTCCCTTCTCCCTCTCTCTCATGGTTTTTATTTTTCCCCAGTTTTCTCCGCCTATCCGACATTTCTACATCAACAATTGACCCAATCAAAACAAACCTATTGTCAGAAGTAGCAGTTGCAGACCCAACGTCAAGATTACCTTGATCAGTGTCAGATAAACCAGGTGTTTCATCCTCATTAGCAAATTTGAAAGACTCACTGGAGGATTGAGAGTCTTGTACCTTGTCAGCTTGAAGTATCTCCTCGAAAAATCTGGCACGAGACCCAGAAGTCACTGAAATTTTGGCCAAAACTTTCACTCTACGTGCCCTGGGGGCTGGAGTAGGGGTAGGTGTAGGTTCAGGAGTAGGTTCAAGAACTGGAGGGTTTTGGGGGGTTGAAGATCTGGCTGGAGAATGTGAACTGTATACTGATGAAGAATTAGAACTAGAATCACCGCCCTCATAATCATGGGTGGAGAAGGAAGATGAAATAACTGGTTGTGAAGACATTTTTATGAATAATTTGGAAGATAAGAGAGTTGATCAGTTTTGGTTTGAGAGGAAGATGAACTAGGTTCGACGGTTATGTTATGAAGAGGGGAGGTAATGATGGCCTTTTAAATATGTGGCTATTAAGTGTACAACAGGCAGAATATTTAATCAAGTGGGAGTCTAATCGATGTAGGAGTGTCATTGATTAGACGGTTATAAACCTCTAAATCTAGGCGACTTAAGATACGATGGGACTCCTTGAAACTGGTTCATTTTAGGATAAGTACTGAGAATTTGAATTGAACCAAATATAGATAGAGTCCTTCTCATGTGTGACTATAATTAATTCAAGAAGTGTATGGAGATGAGCACGTACCTTGTCAGTCAGATGAACCAGCAGTGATGAACCAGGTTCATCGTGTTATATTTGTTAATATGCCTCAAATTACAAAGATAGAAAAACATCATTAGCAACCAGGGAATCATATTAATACATGGAAAGAGAGTATGGCAATAAAGTCATGTTACTGAGCAATGATTAGTCTGGCTAATTATCTATTTTAGTGTTTCTAGCTAATTTTTTTTTTTTCAATTTTTCATTTTTGTTTTTCAATTAGGTGATCTTAATCATCCCTAATTCAAGCTGGTTTCTCTCAAAACGCTCCCTACTCAGTGCTTTAGTAAAGATGTCTGCAATTTGCTTGTCAGTAGCACAAAATTCAATTGAGATCATTTATTTTTTATAGTTATCCCTTAGAAAATGGTGTCTAACATCTATGTGCTTAGTTCTTTTATGATAAACCGGGTTCTTTGTCATACTAATTGCACTAGTGTTGTCACAGAAAATAGGAATGCATCCAACCTCTATACCAAAGTCCATGAGTTGTTGCTTTATCCATAGAAACTGAGCATAACATGAGGTTGCAGCCACATATTCAGCCTCAACAGTAGACAAGGCTACTGAGTTTTGTTTCTTGGTGGCCCAAGACACAAGGCAAGAGCCCAAAAAGTGAGCCATGCCTGAAGTACTTTTCCTGTCAACCAGGAAACCTGCATAATCTGCATCAACATATCCTACAAGGTCGAAATTACTACCTTTAGGATACCAAAGGCATAAATCAGTAGTGCCTTTCAGATATCTCAAAATTCTGTTGACTGCAGTGAGATGGGACTCCTTTGGATTTTCCTGAAACCTAGCACACAGTCCTACACTGAACACAATATTAGGTCTGCTGGCAGTGAGATATAATAAAGACCCAATCATTCCTCTATATAGCTTCTGATCAACGGATGAACCAGGTTCATCCACATCTAATTTTGTAGATGTGGCTATGGGGGTGTCAATTTCCTTTGAGTCTTCCATTTTAAATGTTTTGAGTAATTCCTTCACATATTTTTGTTGATGGATCATTATTCCATTTGAGTTTTGCTTGATTTGCAAGCCTAAGAAGAAGTTTAGCTCACCCATCATACTCATCTAACATTCACTCCCCATAAGTTTAGCAAATTCCTTACTCAATTTCTCAGTGGTCGCACCAAATATGATATCATCCACATATATTTGCACAACCAGGAGATCCTTACCCTTTTCCTTTAAGAACAGGTTACTGTCTATTTTTCCTCGTTTGTATCCATGTTCTAGCAGGAATATTGATAATCGTTCATACCATGCTCTTGGTGCTTGTTTGAGTCCATACAAAGCCTTGTCAAGTTTGTATACATGGTCAGGTGTCTCCTTTCTTTCAAAACCTGGAGGCTATTTGACGAATACTTCTTCCTTCAGATAGCCATTGAGGAAAGCACTCTTAACATCCATCTGATGGAGAGTGAATTCCATGTGTGCAGCAACTGCTATAAGAAGTCTGATTGCCTCCAGTCTTGCCACAGGGGCAAAGGTCTCATCATAGTCAATTCTATCTTCTTGACTATATCCTTGGAAAACCAGTCTAGCCTTGTTTCTTGTAACAGTTCCATCCTCATCGAGCTTGTTCCTGAAGACCCACTTTGTTCCAATCACTGATTTGTCTAGTGATCTGGGTACCAAGTGCCATACTTGACTTATTTCAAATTGATTCAGCTCTTCTTGCATGGCATTTACCCAGTTAGCATATTGTAGGGCTTCACCAATGTTTTTTGGTTCAATCAAGGATAGAAAGGCATCAAACGCACACAGGTTTTTTAAAGAGGATCTTGTTTTGATTCCAAATGTCAAGTCTGTTATGATGTTCTCAAGAGGGTGAGAACTCTGATATCTTTGTGGTTTGAGCACCAATTGTTCACTTCTAGATAGTTCCATGGTGTTTTGGTTTATTGGAACAGGATCAAGGCCAAGGTTCACATGTTGAGTTCCCCCTGTCATGTTGCTTGGGGTAGTTGGACCTGGTCCATCACCTGTTCCATCTTTCATATTTGCTTCAATGTGTTCACTGCTTCTCACTAGTCCAAGCTCCTCATCTTCTGGTTCCTGTCTCTCAGAAAGAGTGTTAGTTTCATCAAAGACAACATGCCCACTCTCTTCTACACACATAGTTCTTTTATTATACACTTTATAAGCTTTGCTATGTGATGAATATCCCAAGAATACTCCCTCATCACTTCTGGGATCAAATTTACCTAGGGAATCTTTGCCATTATTGTGCACAAAGCACTTGCATCCGAAAGCCCTAAGGTGGGTTGGCCTTTCTCCCTTTAATTAATTCATAAGGAGTTTTCTCTACCAGTGGCCTGGTCATGCATATATTTATTATGTAGCATGCAGTGTTTATTGCTTCTGCCCAGAAGTTGTGGGGTAGTTTGCTAGAAAGAACCATGGTTTTTGCCATGTCTTCAAGAGTTCTATTCTTTCTTTCAACAACCCCATTTTTCTTTGGGGTTCTAGGGGCAGAAAAGTTGTGATTGATACCATGTTCATCACAGAACTCAGGAAACTTTGCATTCTCAAATTCAGTACCATGATCAGATCTTATGGATGCTAGTTGATTTCCTAACTGTTTTTGAGTTTTTCTAACAAATGAAGTGAACATGTCAAATGCTTTATCTTTAGATGTCATAAATAAGGTCCAAGTGAACCTTGAGTAGTCATCAACTAGCACCATAACATATTTCTTACCACCTCTGCTCAGAGTTCTCATAGGACCACAAAGATCCATATGAACTAGTTCCAACGTCCTGGTGGTACTGACCATTTTCTTACTTTTGAATGAGGATCTTACCTGCTTCCCCCTTGCACATGCCTCACAAATTTTGTCTTCCTTGAACTTAATGTTAGGAAGCCCTACCACTAAGTCCTTAGAGACTAATTTGTTAAGCTGATTTAGACTCGCGTGACCAAGTCGTTTGTGCCAAAGGAGGGGATCACTGTCCAACACACTTAAGCAAGTGAGTTCATTTTCGGACAGTGTGGACAAGTCTATGACATAGATATTATTCATTCTCTTTCCCTGCTAAATAATCTTGTCAGTAATCAGGTTGATCACAAAGCATTTTGTGGAAGTGAAAGCAGCAAGGTTACCTCTGTCACACAATTGTGACACACTGATCAGGTTATATTTAAAGCCATCTATCAGGTACACATGTTCGATGGAACGTGTGTCATCCTTACCTACCTTGTCAACCCCAATAATTTCACCTTTCTTTCCGTTTCCAAAGGAGACATTTCCTCCTTTGAGGCTTTCAAGTGAAAGGAATTGTTCCTTGTTCCCTGTCATATGCTTTGAGCAGCCACTGTCCAAATACCAAATTTGGATGCTTCCTCTCACTTGAACCTACAAAACGAAATCAAGGGTTAGTTTTAAGAAACCAAACTAGTTTAGGTTCTTTTCTATGAGATAATGGATGAATCAAGTTTTTTCTGGCCCAATTTGGTAACCAGTTTTTCTTTTTAACAAACCTCTCATTTTTTTCGACTGGCATGCTCTTTTGCAGTACACTCAATTTTGTAGTGGTCAGTCTTACCACAGTGGGTGTAGATTTTATTCTCAGGGAGAGTGAGATACTTTCTTTTGGGATCCCACTTGGGAAATTGACTCCCAAAGCCAAGCCCTCTCCGGTTGCTACTATGATTCTCTTGAAGCCATGTCAAGGCATCGGAGGATTTATTCCATTTACAAGTTCGATCCAACTCATGTTTGACTTTACCAAGTTCTTCTTTAAGTGTCCTTATCTGTTCATACTTGGCATACATCTTATCTTTTAGTTTTCCTATATTTTCTTCTAACATGATATGAGAATGATCAACAATCTTTTTACTAAATCCTAGCTTTAATTTTAAGTTTTCAGATTTTAGCTCTAGAATCTCAGTTTCAAGTAGATGAACCTGGTTCAACAAGACAATGTTTTTCTTTTCAGATTCACTTGCTCTGATTTCCAGGTTCATTCATTTTGCTTTTAGCATTGCACATTCTTTAGAGTGTTGTTCCTTCTATTTGGTTGTTTCTTCGGAATCATCCATGAAATCAAGTAGCAACTCAGAGAGTTTTTTCTTAGATAGGAACTTTATTTTGTTTTTAAGATGGGAGATACTTACCTCTGGTTCTTCATGTGATTCCTTATCAGATTCTCCAACTGCCATGAGCGCTTGATCTTCATTCTCACCATCTTCTGATTCTTCATCTGAACTTTCCCCCCAAGCAGCAACCATAGCTTTTGTTGTGGTTTTCTTGGGTTGGACCAGTTCCTTCTTCCTGTTCCTTCTTTAAAATCTCTCCTTTTTTCCATTCCACTTCCCACTGAGGACAATTCTTGATAAGGTGGTCAGTCTTTCCACACTTGTAGCATCCCTCGTTGGTTGGCCTTTCTGGAGATTTTGCTTTGTTGTAGTTTCCTCCTCTAGAGATGCCCTTCTTCCTTATGAGAAAGTTTCTGAATTCTTTGGTAATTATGGCCATCTCATCTTCCTCCAAATCTTCTCCCTCACTAATCCTCAGTGCTAGACTCCTATCCTTCTTTAGAGCATCCATTTTCATTGTCTGCCTTCTGAGTTCATAAGCAGTAAGTTTTCCAATTAGCTCGTCCAATCTGAGGGTTGCCATATTTTTGGATTCATGTATAGCAGTTATCTTACTTTCCCAGGAAATTGGCAAGACCCTTGTCAGGATCTTCTCTACCATTTCCTCTTCAAGAATGAGTCTACCAAGAGATTTAAGTTCATTTGTCAAGGTTGTGAACCTTGTGTACATCTCTTGGATTGTCTCTCCTTCTTTCGTAGTGAAGTTTTCATACTGAGAGTATAGTGGAGTACCTCTTGATCTTTTCATCTGAGGTGTTCCTTCATAGGATACTTGTAAGGTATCCCAGATTTCTTTGGCAGTGGTGCAGCTTTGAATCCTATTGTACTCGTCTGGACCTAGTCCACAAACTAGCCACTTTTTGGCCTTAGCATTCTTCCCCCATTTATTCAGATCCTCAGCAGTGCAGTCAGCTCTTGTTTTTGGTACATCTATTCCTTCAGCAGTCTTCTTCATGGTGGCTAGAGGACCATCAGTGACTATGTCCCAAATCTCATAGTCTTCTCCAATCAAGTGGTCCTTCATCCTGTTTTTCCACTAAGAGTAAATCTGACCATTGAAGAGTGGTGGCCTTGCAGTTGATTGACCCTCCCAGTTTCCAGGTGGTGCACTCATTTTGATCTTTTCCAAGGTGTTAGCCTTTTCAAGGATAACCCGCTCTGACACCACTTGATGTTTTATACATCAATGTCACACAAGAGGGGGGGTGATTTGTGCGGTGTCCAATTTTCGAGTGTTGTCTTTATAGAAGAACCTGGTTCTTCTTGGTGTTCCAACTTCTACTGTTTGCGGAAACGTAATTGCAGAATTAAAGAACACAACAATTTTACGTGGAAAACACCTGGCTCAAAAGGTGAAAAAACCACGACCTACTTCCCAGTAGGATTTTCCCAAACTCTTCACTACAACTCTGAGCCAAACAACATTTACAAAATAAACTCTTTTGTAAACCTAAGGACTAACTCTAATCCCTTTGTAGCAAACTAGCCTCTAGCTAATTGCGACAACTTCAAGTTAACTCTAACTTGAACAGTGTGTACCTATTACAATTGCTTCTAATAAAGCTGAAAGATACAATATTTAATCTCCTACTACAAACCAACTAGACTCAAAAGATAACAGATGTAACTGGTTCTTCTAGCTGGTTCACGTAGCTTTTGTGTCGCAAAAGGAATCTGCTTGCAAAATTGCTTGGGTAATTTTGCTTTCAGTTCTTGTTTCACTTCTGCCTTTGTGCGATCCAATCTTCAGCAGGAATGCTTCAACACTTTATAGAGTCAGTCGTTGAGATATGTTGTTTAATTCTAATGCAACTCTTCCTTGGTGGAAGAGTTTGTATTTATCTCAACTTCCTCCTTTTGTTTCTGTCCTTGATGAACTCGAACTCTAACCTCTAATCAATTTTCAACCTTTTCGCTTTAAGCAACAACCTTTTAGTTCATGGATAATTCACAATCATGTTTATCTCATGTGCATAGATGATTCCAATGGGTCTGTTCGAGTATGTTTGCCTTGATGGACCTGGTTCAACTGGGTAGGAATTTGTCAATCTTCAAAGTAGCGAAGACGATGCTCTGGCTAACTTGGGATCGTCGGTTGATGATGATGAATTCAGCTCGGGAACGGTCGTACAACTCATGAAATCGGTAGTGGAAGAAGTCCACGCCTAGATAAACTAGACAAGATTAACATGAGACTGGAGAAACAAGTATATAGATTACCTTAAGACCGGGAAGCTACCCTCGGATCCTAAAGAATCGAGAACTTAACGCACGAAGGAGGCCAGGTTCAGCCTGTCCGAAGATAACACCCTATTCAGAATGTTCAATGGTCCACTCACCATATGTTTGGGACCGGGAGACACCAATTATGTTCTGAGGGAAGTTCACAAAGGTACCTGCGGGAACCATTCGGGGGCTGAATCATTGGTTTGGAAGATAATCAAAGCAGGCTATTACTGGAACGACATGGATAAAAATGCGAAGAAGTTCATGCGAAAATGCGACGGTTGTCATAGGCATGCACCAATGATCCATCAGCCTGGGGAGCTGCTACATTCGGTCTTGTCACTTTGGCCATTCATGAAATGGGGAATGGACATTGTCGGTCCCCTGCCATGGGCACTCGGTAAGGCACACTTTATATTATTCATGATTGACTAATTTTCTAAATGTATTGAAGCTTAGGCATTTGAGAAAGTTAGAGAAAAAGAAAAGATTGATTTAATTTGGGACCACATAATATGTCGTTTAGGGGTGTCGGCCGAGATCGTATGTGACAATAGGAAATAGTTCATCGACAGCATAGTAAGAAATTTTTCGAGGACAATAAGATCAAAAGGATCTTGTCAACACCCTATAACCCTAGTGGCAATGAGCAGGCAGAGTCTACAAACAAGACCATACTCCAAAACCTTAAGAAAAGGTTTACCTCAAAGTCTAGTACCAGGGCCATCCCGTTTTCGTTGGTCTACGGTGCTGAAGCACTAATACCGGTCGAGGTAAGAGAATCAAGTTTCAAGTTCTGATATGTGACCGAAGAGTCGAACGGTGAGGTCATGAACACAAGCCTCGAACTATTGGATCATAGGCACGAGTCGCCCAGAAACAGTGGAGCGAAAGGTATTACAACCGGAGAGACAACTCCAACACTTCAATATCGGGGACTTGTTGTTAAGAAAGGTGACACCGAACACGCGAAACACGAACGAAGGGAATCTGGGACCGAATTGGGAAGGTCCAGATTGAATTATCGAGATCATCGGTAAAGTTTCGTACAAACTTGAAGAAAGGAACGATGAGCAACTACCGAACAACTAGAACGTGACCGACTTAAAACGATAATACTGCTAAGGTACGACCCCATTCATATATATATATATATCGAATTGTACTAACACTTGCAGGTAACGGCCAAAGGATGATGTAGTTTATAGGCCTGAAAGCATGCGTTTCACTATTTTTCCCTTGAATTGATTTCGTCCCAAATGCGTTTTCTGGCAAAGTTTTTAACGGGGCAACTATTGATCGTGCTAACTTATAATCGAAGATTGGTTTTGAATCAGAGTTTATGGTCACGTCAATAGTATCTGGGCCCTCTTGAAGATCGACCTCGAATATTGGGGGTCGTCACCCTTGGGTCATGATTTTTAGCAACAAAGGAAACTTTATGCTCAATCAGTTTAGGATCAGTAGTTAGGATTCATTGTAAGATCCAAACAGTCAAATAAATTATGCTCGCGTAGGTCATCCCGGCCGCAGTACGAGCTTTTATACAATCTTGTACGTTACGCACAGAAATGAAAGAAACAACCTTGCTAACAAAGATTTTTTTCTTCGTAAAAGTATCGAGCCTTCAAATTTTCAAAACATGAGGCCTTCAAAATTTCACACCAGTTCAAAGGTTACCCTTGGCAGAATTATGGTCTAAGAACATTTAAAGAAATATTTTGTAGAAAGCTTCCGGTCATTTCGAGCCCCCACATGTTTCAAACAAAACTTGCATTGAGAACAAGTCTTGTTAGGACCTCAAAAAACAACTTATTACTACGTTTTGTTCTGTGCTAAGGCATTTGAAATCTTTGCAATTGTAAAAAGGATGCTAAATGTAATAGACTTGAAAATTTCCAAAAGGGAAAAAAACTTTACATATACATTCCAGAATGTCTTTACAAAGGCCAACGAAAACGACCTCAACAAAATAAATGTACAAGGTGCAAAACAAAGAAAAACAATTCCTAAGGCACTTATGCCCGATCTTCACCAGAACCCGCCTTGTTACCATAGCCGTTAGGGCCTTCTTCATCTTCGAGTTCGTTGGATCCCTCGAAGCCTTCTTCATTCTCGAGATCATCCAGCTTCTTGGCCTCGAGCTCGAACCTTTTCTCCTCCTCGACTCGGCATATAGGTCCTCAGGCATGGATCTCTTCGAGGGTCTCCCTTTGAGACAACCGCTTCATGGACTCAACAATGGTTTTCAGACGGGCCACGGATGCCTTTACATTGGCCCTATACCGGGCCACACTCTTTAGCATCAGCGAAGGTTGTGTGCATCTGAGCCTTTACAGCTTCACATTCACTACCGAGGGCATCCCACCCTGCTAGGGCCGAGGTCAATTGAGCTCGGAGTTCCACGTTTAGCTGGGCTCGCTTATCGGCCTTTTTTGTCACTCGGAGTTGAACTTCTACCAATGCCAACTGTTCCTGGGCGGTCTTCTTCTCTGAATCCAGCCAGTGCATTTTGCCCTTCCAAACATCGGCCATGGCATGGACCTCGTTCATTTCAACTCAGAGTTGGTCGATCTGGTCAATGTTATGCAGAACCTCCAAGGTTTGGTCGTTAGTCTCCATGGATAAATTCTCATTGCTAACTTCGAAAACCTTAACCTTTTCAACCAAATCGGCATGTTCCTTCTGAGCCGCATCCAGCTCAGCTAGGAGATTCTTGACGACCCCTTCGTGTTGCCCGCAGAGAAGCATACATGTCTCTTTTCTCAGTAAGCTCCTTGATCTCGGCCTCGAGCTGCTTAACCTAGTCTTGGTACCGAAGAAATCTTTTGTGATGAAGCACTGAGGCCTGCGAAAGATTAAAAGAAACAAGATGTGAGAAATATCAAGGATTAAGTCAAAGGACTAAAGATCGTAATGATACCTTACCCGATTCAGTGTCTGATGCGCCTCGTTGAATAGGCACGGTACGTTGACCTCGTTCATTTTTGCCTAGTCTTCTTCGGTCACTAGGCATCGAAGGTGGATCGCTACTCCCACGGGAGTGAAAAGAACCTGAGAATCCTCCGGGAAAGTGATGATTGTCAACCTCTTGCGACCGAGATCAACGCTCGAGGCAAGGAATTGGTTGACTAACTTCGGGCTCGAACTCAACCTGTCGACTTCTGAAAATGACCCCTTTCTCAGCACCTCCAAGTCGCCCAGCCTAGAAAAATCCTCCAAAACGGATGAGTCTACACCGTCAAATAAGGAACGAAGAGGGTCATCCACGCCATGAGTCCCTTTGTTATACCTCTCCTTGCCTGCTCGGGCCTCCCCGAACATGGACTCGATATATGAAGGCGATACTGAAATCTCTATTATACCACGTGCCCCTGTGGGGCTTGCCAATATTCCGAGAAGGATCGGCCCCGATCTCCTCATCGACCCCCCAGTCCTGAGGGGATCGGCTTCATGGATATCCTCATCGACCCCTCAGGACTGAGCGGATCGGCTTCATGGATCTCCTCTTCAACGGTAGTTCGATCCTCGAAGGATGTCAGCCCGTGGGTCAAGAAATATAATATTATTTGGGATCATCCCTGAGCCGATAAAGAGAATCCGAGTCGGCCGCTCGAAAGATAAAACTTTCCTTAGGCATACGGGCCAACCTTTTCTTTGGCTTCTTCCTCTTGGGGAGCCCGGAGCCTTCCTTTTCTTCTTTCTTCCTGCTGCAGCCCCGAGCTGCCCCAAAGAGAAGGGATCAACGTACGGATCCTCGACCCCTACTAAAGGCCTAAGCTCAATGGTCTTAGGCAAACCTTCAAAAGAATAAATGAAGAAAAGAGGGTAAGTATGATGCGAATGAGAGAGCCAGATGTTACCTATTTGAGGAAGGGTCTTACCGTGAGAACGGGCCTCCTAATGGCCATTCGAGAGTTTGCTCCATGAGCGCTCGGAATAAGGCATCTATGAAAAAATGCCCCCCCGCAACCCTCCACACCCCACCCCCGATCCACTTCTTGAGCCGATGGATCGTGTTTGGGAATCAAGCGACTGTTGCACCACCACAAATACCACTAACAAAAGAGGAGATGAAGGTAAAATGGCATTTGAGGGGAAACTATACTTACGTGATGTGTTCCACTTCTAGGGGAACGACATGAGTTCAGGGGGAACCAAGTCTTAGGTCTTCGCCCGAACGAAACGTCCATGCAAGCCCAGTCCCGGTCCTCATCGATGCTTAATAATGGGGTATTGATTGATGGTGAACCGATGGGACTCGGTCTTGTTCATGAAATAACTAAGGAGGATCACATCCTTCATAGTGATGGGTGGATTTGACCGAGGCATACTTCGTACCTCTTGCAGAAATCCAAGACAAACGGGTCCACCGGGACCAATGTGAAGGGATAAGAATAAACACTTAGATTACATGCCACATGGATAGTGATGGCCTCCGCAGACCCGGGGAGGACATATTCGATAATGGAGCATATATATATTGATACTCCCTCACATCATCCCTACATTGATGAGAGCTTCTCAACCTTAAAATCATCGGCAACCGAACAACCCCCCGAAATGAACATTTTCAAGGGAGGCTTGGCATCCAGTTCATCGGTATCCACATCAGGAGCAGACCTCTCGAGGATGACCACATCAGAAGTCGACTCATCGATTTCAACAGTCGGTTGTGAAGAAGAAGAAGAAGAAGAAGAAGAAGCGACTTTTTGGGGAATAGATTTGGAAGTTTTAGCCATCGTTATCTCGAAAAAGCTTGAAAAATATGAAGAGAAGTTGAAAGATGAAAAGTCAAGTGTGCTGATTTAAGTAGAAAATAAGTAAGAACTTGCAACTTGCTGAGAAGTTTTAAAGAATGGAGGTGAAAATATTAGAGTGTGAAGAAGGATAGTGATATCCTAAAAACTCGAAGGTAGAAGCTTGGCCAAAAGGTAAAAAATGAATGAAAGAGGAGTATTTATTGAGGTTTCGTTGTTTCACATTCAGGGAAGACCTGCTGATGGCTGACGTGTGTTGGATGTCATAATGAAACGGCTGACGGGACGTTTTAGATTCTTTGTGGTTTCTATCATGGTGTATTGAAGAAAGAATCGAAGTGCATATGTCGTTTCTGGTCGCTTCCGTAAACTTACTCTCCGAGAAATATGGGGACTATCTGTATACGGGTGAAACCAAAACCTTTGAAAGCCTCGGTTCTCGATAAAGTAAATGGAGCATAGACATGATTGTAAGGATCTGGAGTCGGGGCTAGGAGCCCCTCGAGTCGGGGCTAGGAGCCCCTCGAGTCGGGGTCCAAGCAATACACATGCCCTCGGAAGAATTGAGTCCACGTCCCCCAGATCCGATTTGAACCTCAAAACTTCGAAGAGCATTACTAGATAATCGAGCACGACAAACAAAAGGTTGTGATATTCGTGCCCAGCCGGATACTACGCCATGAATCTCGGCACGTATCGGCAAAAAATTAGTGATTAGTAAAATGGAAGATTTTTACCTCTTTTGAAATTGTACTTAGGGTAAAACTCCCCCACTATACGAAGGGGGTCTAACTATTCATTAGGCATCATTGTAACACGCATATCAAGGCAATATACTCTTATTTTCTC